>QZWT01000179.1:0-25186 GCA_004114315.1 Cochlonema odontosperma | reverse complement strand
ACGAGCCACACTCCGGTGTTTATTGAATGACATGTGTGAGGGGGAAGAGCGTGTGCGGTGGTATAGGGCCATTCCCGCGTGTTGAAAAATGCTGTTGCGCCAAAACTAAAAGATACTGGGTGCATGCGACCTCTCATGGCCGCATACATGGAAGAAATAGTAGAACAGGGCGCCGTTAAAAAGACTGTCGCCGTATCACACGCCCCTCAAGCCGTCGAGCCCGTTGTGTCCGTCGCGACGCGTGGCGTGGTCGCGACAGGCCAAGCTCTTTGCCGTCCTCTTCTGCGCCACCATCTTCTGTGCCACTGCCGATGGATGCAACGCTTTGACGTGTGCGCGACCCACGCACGCTCAGAATACGGCGGCGATCCTCTGGGTTCAAACACTCCACCGTCTCGACCACTTGGTTGCTGGCCATCTTACACAAGTAGACATCCATCATCAGCACGCCCAGCATCATCAGCAGCATCCAGTACATCAGCTGGGCAGTGCCAAGTGCACGTGCGGTCAGGTTGCGTGTGGACGCCACTGCGTTGATGCCACTGACACCGACAGCGACAGCGTTCTCATCCGTGTCGCATTGCGTGATGCTGGGCTGTTTGTCCGATTGTTTGTCTGAACGGCCACGTGACATAAGCCGTTTCAGGATGCCAGCACCACCGGGCAGCATCATTGGGACCACCAAGCGCCGCCGAAGCTCATGGCGGATGGGACTCACACCACCACGCTGTATCTCGCAGAAGAAGCGGATGTGGACAGCATCGCCTTTGGCAACGGCACGGTCGTCCACACCAGTGGCCACGAGCATAGGATCCATGAGGTGTTGGTGTTGGCAATTAGCGGTGTCGCGTTCCAGAGCGTCCAGCGTTTCGGAAAGCCGTGCCGCTTCCAAGGACGGGGCGGAGAGGAGGGGAGAGGTGGGCAGCGTGTCGCCGTCTTTCAGCTCGCGCAGGCCAGAGGAGTGAAAGCAGGCAGGGTCGCTTGTGTCGGGAAGATGCACGGAGGTGGGAAGCAGTTGGCGGAGCGAGCATTCATCCTGGACGGTGGTCGTAGTGTAAGTGTCGCTGGGCGCTGGCTGCCATGCCACAGCAGTGCTAGCTTCGCGTAGCATTGTGTCAAGCAACCCGCATACTCTGTCATACTCCTCGTCCGTTTCCTGCACCTGTGCCTTTGTGGAGGGGACGTGGGACGACAGTGCAGCACCCGTGTCTCTTGCGGGGACGGCCGCAGGGTCTGTGTCTTCCATGTCCTCCACGCGCACAATCCTTTTCCGCCGAGAGGACTGTCGTCGGTGGAGTGTGAACGACGGGTGTTGAAGACGCTCGGAAGCAGAGACGAGCTCTGCGCGTAGAGCGAGCGCAGTGACGGTAGGGTCGTTAGTGAGGGCGTGGGTGGTGCTGCTTCCACCCCCATCCTCACCCTCACCACACTCGTTGATCTGACCCAGCACCTCATTGATCTGGGACAGCTGGTCGTGGACCTTAGAGAGCTCGAATGTCTGTGCGCCGAGGGAGGATTGCATGCAGGCAACCATGTCTTCGAGCAGGTGCATGCGGTCGAGCATGATCATATCGAGGCCAGCACGCGACAAGGAAGCGTGTTTGTGTGGCGGGGAATAGGGCGGAGGCGGGACGGGCGGGGAGGCAGCGTCATGGCTGGGGCTGTGTGGAGGCGCAGGTGACATGTTAAGTCACGTGGGCGAGAGACAACGCCAACGGAACATGCGTCAAGTGGGGGAGGGAAGAGGAGGGAAGAGGAGGAAAGAGGAGGAAAGAGAAGGGAGAAGGGAGAAGGGAGAAGGGAGAAGAAGCACTGGTGGGTGGTGTTGCAGTCAAGGGTGCGCCCTTTGGAGAGGATGCAGTGCATGCACTTCCATTCCAGTCAACACACTTCCCTAGTCAGAGCACTCCCTTTCTGTACCAACACCACAGTCTGACAACACAGGCAGGTGCTGTTGGCGGGCTGATCGCACGCTTCGCTTCGCTCACATGCATCACGGGACAGTGGCGAGGCGTGTGTCGTCACGCTGCCTGCCCCACCGCCCACCCGACCACCGCACGCCATGGGAGGCAGCGACGCAGCATTCGACGCCTGTCCTTCTTCTTCTTCCGCACCGCCTGAACACACAAACGTCCATCTGATCTATGCAAAGAGCAATGTCTTGGTCTACCAAACCATCGATCGCGCCATTCCCGGTTATTTTTCGTTGTTCGAGCGGGTACACCCACGCCCTTCCCCCGCCCCCGCCCCCTCCACCCCGCTCACCGTGTGTCTTAAGCATGCTACAGAACACTACATTGCGTGGATTCCCGCGTCGGTGGTCCCCCCCTCCGATATCCGTGCCTACGTGATGGTCGACCACTCCTCCCAGTCCTCCTCCTCCCTCGCCGCCTCTACGCGCACCTCCGTCTCCTCTCTTCCCTCCCCCCCACGCTCGCCAGTACAGCACACATCCGTGTCTGATCCTGCTGCGTACGCCGTGTGCGCATCGCTGGAGCATGTGGCGCGCATTCAACTGCATCCTCCCAGCTTGACTCACTGGCATGGCAGTTTCACAGTCACACTGCGAGACGGCACCTGCTGGCACCCGCTCTGGTTCTGTCAGCAGCAGCAGCAGCAGACCTTTGGCTCAGAAACATCCACCGACACACACTCCCACCATGGTCCAGAGGAGAGCACCAACGACCACCCGTGGAGTGGGGACGTGGTGGTGGGATGGCTGTCAAACTATGCTCGGCTTGTGAGGTCAGTGCTGCACGGCTTCCAGCGTCAATGTGCGTTGCTTATGCTCATACATCACAGATCGCCACAGGACCCCACTGTGCTACTCGTCAACCCCACTACGCTGGAGGAAATGGAGGCACTGCCGTCTCAGCCAGTCACCATCGTCAGTTCGCTAGACACGTGTGCGGAATCCACCATGAGTCAAGACTCACGAACCACCGAACACCCTCTCCTGTTCTCCGACGACGAGGAAGTGGACGCGCGATACCACCTGGAAAAGATCCAGGCGCAGTTGGGCCATCATCGGCGACGTTCTTCGTTGCCCAGCAATGCGTCTGCTGCCACGCGCGATGCACACCGCTCCCGCGTCACTTCCGGCTCACCACACAGCCTGTTCTCGGTGGTCCAGGATGTCAAATGGCAAATGCTCGACCAGTTCTCACGCGTCACCCAGGTCACACGCAGTACTGCTGCGTCAATGCTGGATCTGCCGTTCACCCGGCCGGTAAAACCGTATCTCCCCACAGCAGTGACTGCGTTTGCCGACGACGGGGCACCGCCTGAACGACAAATTGCCGAGGACTACCGGCCAGCAGCGCTGTATCTGGCCAAATGGGCGTCTGATGCCATCCAGCGCAACCGCTCGCTCCAGCATCAGCAGCGGCAACATCCCACCACCCGTCTTAAGCAGTCTGCGGTCTTTGATGCAGACAATGGTAGTGGTAGTGGTAGTGGCGGTGGTAGTGGCGGTGGCGGTGGCGGTGGCAGTAGCACATCTGTCCCGCCACAGCGTCCCGAGAACTTTCAGCTGGAAATGAGTCCGATATGGCGAGACGAAGACACGGGCCTAGGTGTGTTTGAGATCCTAGCAGTAAGTCGCCGTCCGCTTCATGGGACCCTGCCGCATCATGCTGATCCTGCGAACAGCGTGATGGTTCGGAACTGCCTGTGATTCACGCAGAACGTGTGCAGCCACTCTCGGTGGAGCAGTGGTTCGTGTGGCAAGACACGGACGGCCGTCTTACAGCAGACGTGGCCATTGTAAAGCAAGCGATTTTCGCTGGGGTATGTGGCGCGTGCTTTGTGCAAACTGCATTGCTGATTGTGACGCGCAGGGAATGGAGCACGATCTGCGACCGTTTGTATGGCCTCTCCTGCTAGGCGTATTCCCATGGCACAGCACAGCTGCTGAGCGCGCAGACATCCGAACCACGTTCACGTAAGCACTTCAGTGCGCCAACAATGGCCAACATGCTTCTCCAGGAACGAGTATACGCAACTGAAAGAGAAATGGGAAGCCATGGAAGCGAGCACACCACCCTCGGAAAGCGTGGACATGGTGAAGCAGGCGGCAGAGCTTGCAGAGCAACGACACAGAATTGGTGCGTCGCCGTCACCGCCTATGTTAGCATGTGTGGTTCATCTAACTGCCACTAGAAAAAGATGTGCTACGTACCGACCGTTCTGTCCCTGAATTTGCCGGTGGAGATCAGCTGAATCACGGACACGCGTTTGGCAATGCCGCTTTGGACATGCTCAGCACTGTACTTACCACATACTACATGTACAATCAAGCACTAGGTAGTGTGTGTGCCCACACAGCTGGGCGCCCTCCCTCCTCATCCAACCACGCAGGCTACGTTCAAGGGATGAGCGATTTGGTGTCGCCACTTTATGCGATCATGCGTTCTGGCCCAGACACGTACGCGTGTTTCCGCGAGTTTATGACTGCACGCGTTGCTGTGAACTTTAGCGAGGACCAGCAAGGGATGCGTCAGCAGCTGGTGACGCTAGAGCGGTTGGTTGAGTTTCTTCGGCCTGGACTCCATCGTCATTTGGCAGCCACCGATTCACTGCATCTTTTCTTCTGCTTTCGCTGGCTTCTGATCTGGTTCAAACGCGAGTTCGCCTACGATGACGTGATGAGACTGTGGGAAGTGTTGTGGACTGACCGATACACTCGGCACTTTCATTTATTTGTGGCGCTTGCGGTGCTTGACTTGCACCAGACAGTGATTTGCGAGCATCTTGAGACATTTGACGAGATACTCAAGGTACGTCCCGCCGCCCCATCCCTCCAGTAGCGCACACGCTCACTCGTGCAATCGCGCGGCCACAGTATGTCAACGACCTTGCGCTCACAATAGATCTTGACGAAACACTCACACGTGCGGAAGTGTTGTTTTTGGAATTTGTGCGTGCCATGGAACTGCTTGATGCCCAACACACTCCGTTGGCCGAACGCATTGTCGGAACGGATGCGCAAAGGGAAGACACATCCCGCTGGCAGCTGTTGCAAACACTGTTGGACCGCTAGAATCTGCTTGTATATCATTTCGTTTCACATTGTATTTAACGCAGTCTTCTTGCGGGAAGTGAATGTATGCTGCCGCTCAGTACCATATTGGTTGTTGGCTGAGCCCGGCTGTTATCCTCCTGCTTGTGTATCGCGTGGACTTGCCTGCTGCTCTGTTGGTGTGCATTATGTGCTGCACGCATGTTCCACCGTCACACAACACTCCCGCTGCAAGTCTTCGCATCCAACTCACATGCGAATGCAACAACATTGACTGATTTACACAAATTGTGATGCAGGTTTCTGACGAAGGGATGAGCGAGCGCATGGAGAAGTTGACGTTTGTTTTTAGCAAGCACGTGCGCTGCAAAAAGGTTTTTCTGCTTCGAGCGCTTCTTTCCCGCCTTTTGCGTATCGGCTCACTGCGTGGCTCGTCGAAGCGCGTGCATTTACTGTTCAAATTGATTTCTGCATTTGATCTGATGCATCTTGCTGCCACCGCATTAGCACTGCTTTCTTGTGCGTTTGCCATTGGCACCGCCCATCCTTCGCTTCCCCCCTCTCTTTCTGCAGACGCTAGCCGCTCTCTTGTCAGTGACTACGAAAGAAAACAGAAGCTAGCCACTACGTTCGATCGAACCATCCAAGACTATCCAGCACACGGCCGATATGTTTTCAACAACGTGCCCTACTACCATCGCGTAGCCACTGGCGAGCCAGTATGCACTCTCCTTGCTGATTGCTGTGCTAATGTGCTGTAGGAGAACAGGGTAAAATTAGAACTCACGCAACGACCCGCGTCTATCGTTCGAATCCAAAAATGGCTGCATGACACAACGAAAGTGATGCATCAGCTCAAAGTGGAGTTGAACATCAAAGGCCAGCACCCAGATGGTGAAGAATGGCTGGAAACACTGAATCGGCTTCAAAGCACACTTGATAAGATTATGACCGTGTCGTCAAACAACTACAACACGCAACTCCCTCAACTTGTTGCCGCTGCTTTTGATGTGTTGAAAAAGAAAGACATAGCAGACTCAAAAGCAGTCGTAGATGTTCTTCTGAAGCGGTTGTATAAGTTAAACGATATGTACGATATTTTCATTTACCATGAGCACCGGCAGGGGAAAGCCTGCACACTGGTAAGCGCTGGATGGTTGTGTGTCGTGTGGCTGATCCTCTTGTTTAGCATACAGCCAATGCTCTCGTAGGTGTCTTGGCAGATGCGATGCTGTCGCTTATCGCTGTAACAGCTGGGCGGGCCCAGAGTCACTCGTGCAGACATGGAAAAACTGTCCACTGAAATAATGGGTAAAAGCTGTAGTAGCGACGGCTCGTGGTCTGACCTATTGCTCGATTACATATGGTCGAAACATAATATGCATGCTGATCGGATGCCCCTTGAGCTGTGTACGTATTGCTCCATCTTTTTTTGCACTGTCTTACCCAGCGTGTGGTATTTGTAGTGCGCCTAGTGCCAATGGACAATGTGATGGGCTTGTATGTGAAAACACATCTACACGTGTTTGCACTGGTGCCTGGACCCACAGAGAGTGGCGAACTACCCACTGATGGAGTGATACACTGGTGGAACATGGATTCCTCTGTGTTAAAGCCCAAGTACATTGGAACTAGCATTGAGAAGGTATGTCTTAGCACACCGCTGTACACTCAAGCCAGTAGCTGGTTTTGCATCTGAAAACCTATCAAAGACCAGTCGAGACTGTCTTTGTGGTAGCGATCGATCCCATCCTGCCACGCCTTTCTTCAGCATTGCCACAGCCGACTGTGGGTGAGCTCCTTGACGACTGTCGCCAATTCCTAAGCACAGCTTCCGAGTTCATGCGATTTCTGAATAAGCACTTGCAAACGCCACAATCTCCGTTAACTGCCCATACGGTGACGTATTTGGCAACCCTCTCTCAGCAAAGTGGCATGCTATTAGAAAAATACTACAGGCACAAGGGTCAGATGCTAAAGCTGATCGATGGAAAAACAGCAAATGCGATCTATAAGGCCTTGTGGGAAGCGCACAAGGACATACAATCGTGTATCGCGTCGTTGAAGTTCCCATCCAAATACCCCGCTGGTCATTTGGCGGCTTACCTAAAGTCACTTGCTGGTATAGTCACAAATGTGGAACGTTATGTCCAGCTCGTTGCCAAATAAAGGTGCGGAGTCGGTCAATTGCTTTCTCAAAGCCTGCCCACTTCTTGTCATTGCAGCAGTGTCAATGCGACACCCATCAGCTGAAAACAGTGATGCCTTAGCAATAAATGCGACACCAGGATACATGTTCCGTGGCTCATTGGTAGCACACGTTTGGTCGAGGGTAGTGTAGATGGTTCTCTGGTTTGGTGGTCAGGCACTTCCTACTGATTCGCCGAAAAGCTGGTATGCAATCTTGGTTTTTAACAGTGGAAGGCACATCTGGGACATTACATAAGTATTTTGGCAGACACCGTATTCTATTCTCACTGCTAGGTATTGCTTTGTATCAGTCGGAGGCGGTGATGTTAACAAACACGACGCTGAAGTCGTGTTTGAGATGCTAGGACTGCACTAAGGTTCGCAAGACCTTACTAGAGTAGACGATAGCAGAAGTAAGTGCCCACACATGTTTACTCATGAGCTAGCGATATAACAGAGCCTTTGTTTGTAAACAGGATGCATGAGTATCCTGGGAGCGTCGTTTGTAGTAGACCACCAGCACCGCTTGCTATGGTCCCGCACTGACTGTATCCCATACCAATTGACGCTGCAAAAGAGCAGGGTACAGAATGCGCTGAATGCAGCAACCACCGCATGCGAAACCAACGCTGCGCATTCATCTGTCGCAGCACCTCTGTCAGGCTCTGGATGCATGTGTGGCGCGATTTTTTCTTCTCAGGTGCTCATTAGCAATGACAGCTGGGTGTTTGCTCAAAACAGAAGTGGCATTATACTTCGGTTGTACACAACGCTGCACGCACAGTGAAACAACTCCGCCTAGTTTACTTGAGCTCGCTAAACAGCTTTTCAGTCATCTGTACACGACACATGCGGAGACGTTAGCGAAACAAGCGGTTGCATGCGCGCAATGCTAATGCTTGCACGCTCACTTACACAAGGATGGACACAGTGCATGAGGTGGAAAAATTCTTCCACGCAATCTTCGTTGCTCCCAGCTTCCACTCGTTCGCGGCACTCATCCAGGTGATGCTTGGCCGGAGCACACTTAGCAGATGCAGCGCATTCTGTGTTGTGCAAAAAGTGAGCGTGTGCACGCGCAAGTGGCGTGGAGTTTGGCACCTTCTTCAATTCGGGGTTTGGGATCCTCAGGCTCTTCGGGTTCTATCTCGGGGGTTTCGGGGGAGGAAGCGGGAGCATTTGCAATGACGCGCTCTTCCTTCGGCACAGCAGCCTCACAGCGCAACACCGGGAACCAGTTGAAGGCAGAAACCATGGCAGGTGGGCAAGTTCAAAAGGGGACACACCACGTGACGAGACAGCAACAGGAGCAGCAGGAGCAGCAGAGGAGTCCGCCAATCCGTCTTCCTTCTGCCGCCAACCACCGTGCCGTCTCTTTTGCCACGCAATACTGTGAGTCATGCCATGTTGGTGGCCGCGGGAAGTGTTCTGCACGGTGTATGCACTATGATGGTAGCATCCAACGTATATGTATGCTGTATCACACATGTACATGGCTGTGGAAAAAGCAACTAGTATGTACTATGTGCCACACACTGCTGCTACGCGTACAAAAGCGTGTTCAAACCATCAGCAAGACAGCTGTGTCGCATCATAGCAAACGGCTACTGGCACGACAATGACAAGCGGTAGCCAAGGGGAAGAAGCTAAAAAAGGATGGCTATCAGAGCCATGGTCTTTTCCCGCTTCTAACACATTTCGCTGTCGAAGGACAGCAAGTAGCGTAGTATGTCGCTGAGCGAAACAATCCCAAGAAGCCGGTTGTTTGCATCCACAACTATAAAGCGATGCACTTTAACAGAGCAGATGGTGACGAGCATAGAATGAACAGAATCCTCCATAGTACATGTGTGTACACCTTCGAAGTCCTAGAGTACAGGCGTGGGAGATGCAGAAGGGGGAAGGAACTACCTCAGAGCGCCGAATCAGGGCTTCGCACACGGGTAGATACAGGTTTTGGAACGAGCCGTCACTGACTAGGTTCTATACAGAACGAGGGTTAAGCGTGAGACGAAAGAGGCAGCGGCGGCGGCGGCGGCGACGGTGCCATCGGGAAGACGCTTGCATACCAAGACGTCTGCTTTCTCATACACGTTCAATACAATGCCTGCACGCGGGTGAGTCTGTGCAGGCGCCGCCGCACTCACCATCATCGGGCTTTATAATAGGCACGGCGGTCACCTTTCTGTCCACAAACAGATTGATGATCTCGATCAGTGGCGTGGTCATTTCAGCGGTTGCCAAACCATCGTAGGTGCCAATGCGAAGGTCTAACAGCGGGGTATGCCATTCAGTACAGTTCGTGTACTGCTCGGATGAGACAAGGGTATGCGCAGTGGAAGATGCTACCCACGTTCAAAGCGATATACCGAAGCAGCTGATACTGAGTGACGACGGAAACAATCACTTCTGATTCGGTAGAGAGCGTTGCGTCAGCACCAATGGCATCCAGTAGTAAAAGACGATGCAGCTTAGCGTCAGCCATGAGAAGTGCAGTGTCGCGCAGCGATTGTTGGGGGCGCAAGACG
The DNA here is from genome assembly GCA_004114315.1 of Cochlonema odontosperma. Lineage (NCBI taxonomy): Eukaryota > Fungi > Zoopagomycota > Zoopagomycetes > Zoopagales > Cochlonemataceae > Cochlonema > Cochlonema odontosperma. The sequence goes on along the minus strand of QZWT01000179.1, from coordinate 15,448 downwards.
GTTTTCAACGGTAAGGGCTGATCAGAGTACTTGCTCAGCTTGTCTACGAGGGAGGGAAAGGCGTGGGGAGGGGAAGAAGATGTGGACAGGCAAGTGAGTGAGGATGCGTGGTAGCGTGTTGGGGCAACCGAACAGCGTTCGCAACTGAAAATGCTCCAAGTCAGCTAGGACACCGGAATACGAGTCGTGATGGTGGAAGTAGTAGTGGATCAGCTTGACCAGATGGGTCATCGTCAGCATTCCCACGAACGTTTGTGAGGAGGCGTCGTAGAGCGGCGCGGTGGACATGCCTGGATGAGGAAAGATGAGCGACACACGACGAGCGATGGGCGACGGGCCGATGAAGTGCCACGCCATCCGCGCACCGTTGAGAAGCAGCGCGGCCAATGCCTTCTTTACCAGCAGCCCGGTGTCAAGAACAATGACACGCCCGCTGACAGGCAGCAGATCGTACGCAGTGTGCGTGTCAAGAAATTGAGTCAACGACATCCACGAACCAAGCGCAGCTCATTCCCACGCCGTGGCTGTTGGGTTTGACGCGCTCCGCTTCCTCGTCCCTCGCCAGCCCCGTCATCCGCCTGCCCGCCCCGCCATGCCTGTGGGCCCACGCCTCAATCCACAGCCTAGCCTTCTTTCCGCTCCCTCCTCCGCTGCTCGTTGCTGTCTGCACGTTGCCAATCTCGACCCACGTTGTTCAGAAGACGCCCTCAGAGACGCATTCGCAACGTGCGGTGTAGTTACTGCGTGTCGCATCGTATCCGATAAAGTACGTGCATGCGTGTGCAGCTGTGTGCTAACACACCGTCGTTGCTACTGCTGCTGCTGCCGCCGCCGCCTTCTCCTCCTTCCACAAAGGCACATAGTAGTACCGGTGTTGCTTTTGGTTTTGTCGAATTCGCAGACACTAATATGGCTGAGCACGCTATGCAGTCAATGAACAATCAGAAAATCATGGAGAACGTGAGTGTTATCCCATCCTGCCTCCTTGCAGCAGCTCACGCTCTATGCTCGTTGCGATTGCGCTTGCGCTTATCGTAGGAGGTTTGCGTGACATGGGCCATACAACCAAATACACACTCACGAGATGACGCTATACGTAGGAGATCGCTGTCTGCCACTGCCTGCTACTGCCTCTGCTAACCTCCGCGCTACCACATGCACTTCACCGCACAGGCTATCAACTGTTCATTGGCGACTTAAGTTCCGAAGTCAGTGATCAGGTGCTAGCGGATGCGTTTAGCAAGTTTGGTCCTCTTACGTGCGTGGCTCTTTTCCCCCTTCACCGCCACATACGTGTCCCCGCTCATGCTTCTGCACAGAGAGGCACGTGTCATGTGGGATGCTAATACCGGCAAGTCAAGAGGATACGGCTTTGTCTCTTTTAATGACCGTAAGGTGCTGTTCCGTGTGCCCTCTCTCGCTTCCTCTCCTCTCCATGCTATCGCTAAACGTCAACGCACTGCGTGTGTCACACAGGACGCAGACAAGGCGTTGCACGCCATGCACGGAGAATGGCTGGGCCACCGACCGATTCGCGTCAACTGGGCCAACCAAAAAAGCAATATGAACACTACCGGTGGTGCTACCTTACCATCTCACTATCACAACAATAACAGCAGCAACAGCAACCACCACCACCACCACCACCACCACGCGTCACGTTCACAACGTGCACACTCGTCGTACCCCTCAAAATCTGATCTTGCTATAGAAGCTGGCATGATCCCTACACCGCCAGTGCACTACGAGGATGCCGTACAGCTAGCGCCATCAAACGCCACCACTGTTTATGTGGGCAATCTACCGTTTCTTACAGCCCGTATGTCTGTCGCTCGCATACACGCATACCCACTCACCCGCTCATCCGCTCTTAGAAGACAATTTACTACCCTATTTCAGCCAGTACGGCACGGTCATGGAGATTCGGTTGCAAGCAGAGCGCGGGTTCGCGTTTGTCAAGTATGTCAGCACGCTCTGTCGCGCTCCATCACGCTGTCCTTTTCACGCCCGCCTAGAATGGACACACACGAGAACGCCGCGCTTGCAATCACTCACCTGCATGGCACTACCATTCAGGGACGCCAGATGCGTGTCTCGTGGGGCAGAGAGCGCGGCAACGAGCCAGCAGCGGTCGGTTGGCCTTCCTCGCCAGCATCGCACCCAACACTGCTGCCCATGCTGCCTGCTACCGCAATGAACAACCACGGCTTCGGATTCCCCTCTCTCCCTAATGGTGGCTATCATGCGCTGCCCCCCTCAAGACCGTTTTCCGCCCCTAGTAATCCACACGGCAGTTTCTCCCCCATGTTGCACTCAGTCCCCATGGATTTCGGAATGCACTCGTTGGGTGTGAATGCGAATGCAGACGGAACAGCCCCTACGCAAATGATGGCTTTCGACCCGACGGGCATGATGTATTCCAACTACTTTGGACACTTCTCTCCGCCATATGCGTTTATGAACCCAGCAAACACGGTATGTCTCCATCATCCCGTTTTGCCCTGTTTCATGTGTCGTGCAGATGCCAATGCATCCTACGTCACTACACACTAGCATGTCTATGCCGACCGTCTATCCCTCGCATCACCATCATCATATGCATCAATCCTCGCTTTCTTATCACCCCCATCAGCCTTTATCTCCTCCGCAACTTCCCGCGACGTTGCAATCCAGCACTGCCTCATTGCCCCTCGGTCCGGCGTCGATGATACAACCCAACGGCCAACTAATCACATACCCCGATTCTTCGTCCGTAAACACCACCCCAGACAATAGCGCGACAGAGAATGTATCACAAAAATAGCAGCAATACACTAGCGATTGCTAGCGGCCGCGGATGGCAGCTGACGGGGTGCTCATTGTGATCAGTAGTGGTGGTGGTGGCAGTGGTGGCAGTGGGGTGGCAGTGGCAGTAGTGGCAGGGAGGATGGGCAGAGGAAGACTTGTGATGTACGATATGCAACAGTACAGGTACATGGAGGGTGGCAATTGCTATCGGTTTGTGGCGCGTATGGGCGCGTGCATACGTGTAAAACAGACAGACGGTCGGTACACTTGTTATTACAAAGGTGGACCAAGTGGCAGTAGTGGCAGCATTATTCATTGGTATAATCCAAATCGTTAGTATCAACGAAACCCCTTTCCCATTACGAAATAAATGATGGGTAATTGATGCGCTACTTTCTCGAACAGCGTGCTGGATGTTTGGTTGGTCGGTTGCATGCCACGCAAGGTGGTTGCTAAATGAAGGAAAGGGCTGCTCCGATAGAACGGCTGCAGTCGTCGATTGACCACAGCGTGACAGGACGATGAATGCACATGCTTTTACAAATGCAAAGCTGTAGTTTACTTTTCCACTCTAACTCATGTTACAATGAACGCCTAGCACACGCAAGAGTTGCTCATGCCGCTGTACTCATGGAGGATGACACATTGTCGACCGCACTAGGGTGTGTTGATTGGATACTTGCGATGGAGCGCTTGCAATTCTTCGCGCAAGCGATCGCATGACAACGACATGACATCTGGTAGCTGTGCATAAGCATCCATGAGCATTTCTACGTTATCGACAGCGTCTGCTTGGCCTCGTGGCTCCATGTCAGTGTCCATCGCACTGGCAAATGTTCCTTTTTCGAGCTCGCGGACTTTGGCTTGTGCCAGCTAATGCGCATGCGTTGGAAAGGCATGGCGGTAGCACTACGGAACACTTACCCGCACCACAGAGTCGGGAAATTCGGCCAACCGTGCCACTTGGATGCCAAAGCTTTGGTCACACACACCTAAACACGAGAACAGATGTAAGGCAAGGTAAACCGACGTGTCACAAACCTGGATTCACTTGGTATAGGAATGTCAGCTCGCTTGCATTTTCCATGTCATCCACATGCGCGGTCACATGAAGATTGCGCACATTGGGCAGCTGATCCGCCAGTGTGGTAAGCTCGTGGTAGTGCGTAGCAAACAGGCAGAAGGCATGCAGGTTTCGAGCAATATGCCTGGGCAAGTGAGTAAACAAGGAAGCCAACGCAGCTTACTCTGAGATAGCCCAGGCAAGTCCAAAGCCATCCTGTGTGCTCGTGCCTCGACCCAGCTCGTCGATGATGATCAAAGAGTCTGGAGACGCTGCCTGTGGAATAGCATTACCACCGCACATCAACGGATAGGCGCGTGTGGAATGTGGTTACGTACACGCAAAATGTTCGCTGTTTCCAGCATTTCGGCCATAAAAGTGGATACACCCTGTGCAATTGCGTTTCCACGCGCATTTTCATGGGTGTGTCTCGTACCTTTGACTGCATATCGCCAGCACCCACACGTGCTAAAATGCAATCAAACACATTGATCTCCGCCTCTTGGCACGGCACAAACGAGCCCATTTGCGCCATAAGAGCAACCATGCCAATCTACACCAGCTCGTGATCAGCAGTGACCGGGGTGTGCGAAGATCAGTGCGGACATAAGTGCATATACCTGTCGGATGTATGTGCTTTTTCCACCCATGTTCGGCCCGGTGATAAGCAAAAGCTCCGCTGTATCTGCCCTGGATAAGCGACATGCATGATTTAGCGACGCGTGCGCACCTCGTTTCATTTGCAAGTCGTTGGGAATAAAGGAGACGTCGTCCTGTGCCTCTAAGCAAGGATGCCGTGACTGCACCAAACAAAGCTTCCCACTGCCTTTTTCAGCAATGGTCGGGCGAACATAGGGTGTTGGTGCGATCACTGCCGCGACTGCCAAGCTAGGATGGGTAGCGTAAACGCTGTTACCGCAACGCATCCGTACCTGACGATCACATCCAGCTGTGCACTAGTGTCGTTCAGCTTCTCCATCTCGTCGCAATAGGTCGCTGTTGCAAGGTGAGGAATGCTTTTTCAACGCAGCGTGACACAACGACTGCTTACCGACAATCGAGATCACTTCCTTCACCAGCAACGACTGCGCTCGTTGGTATTTCTGTCCAAGGTTCGTGTATTCTTCGCTCAGTGTCCGCATCTCATTGGTGGTAAAGTAGACGCCATTCTTCTGAGTGGTCAGTTCGATAAATGTGCGATTGTGCGCGCGGAGACATGCTGCTTCCTAAGTGCATACACGTGTGGGCACCGCCAGATCAGCTGTGTGGCAAGAGAGTATGGCACACCGTGCGGGTGAGTCGGAAACAGTAGCCGTAAAGTGTGCTGTGCTCCAACTTCAGCTTCTTTTCCGTGTCTGTGTTCAGTATTACTGCTGTCTGGAAGAGGGTGGAGAGTAAGCGTGTTGATGCACCGTTGCCGTTGTGTACCTTTTCGTGCAGCACCGACATGCTTTCGATGATATCGTCCATTCTGGCTTTGAAACCTGACAGTAGTCGAATCAACATCAACGTGCCACAGCCTATGCGTATATGCACGCAAGCTCTCACCCTTCAGCACATCGTCAAATTCTGCCTTGATGACATATTCATGTCGATCCGCCGCCTTCAGGTCGATGGTCTCCTCGGTCATCTCTCGCAGCTTCTCCAATTTCTCTGCATAGTAAGCACCCGCTACATCGCGTGCTACATCACGCGCTCCGTCACACACCTAAGTGGGCTGAGAACTTGTCGATACAAAATGTTTTGAGTAGCGTGTTCTGGTCTGCATCGGAGAACCGAAGTACTTCCAGCAGCTGCGGCAACACCAGAACGACTTGATAGATGCGAATGACATCCTATGTAGGCGGTCAGCTGATCAACAAGAAATGCTGTGCTCTCAACACCACCCACTTGCAAAGTTGCGCTGCCACGTTGAAACTTCTTGGAAAGTCTACTTAGGTCTGGAAATTTCCGCAATATGTTTCCTTGCAATGCGCCACGTAGGTCGTTGCGATGCACGAATACTTCCACTAGATCCAGTCGCTGGTCTGTTCTCATGCAGAGTTGGTTAGCACCGAGTGCAGGCCAGAGGCGCTTACTGATCTGACACACGTCCAGCAGCGGCTGTTTGATCCATTGCCCCAGCAAGCGTGCACCCTGGGAGGTTTTGCAGTGGTTGAGAAGGCCAAACAACGATGCGTTTTTGGCACCTGGCTGTGAGCGAGCATGCTGCCGAGGACGGACGTACCTGCGATAGGGCTTGCCATCAGATTGAGAGCACGCATGGCAGATGCATCCAGTCGCATGTACTGAGCCAGTTCATGCGACTGCAGCGTGTACTTTCCATGGTTTTGCGCACTGCTTAGTAGCTGTACAGTGAGAACGCACCCTGCGTCCCTCCACGTACATCGAGATAGGCAATCAGACTAGCAATTGCAGACAACGTGCACTTATGAAGCGTTTGCGCTAGTGTCGTGGTAGTGGGGGAGGGAGAGGCGTGTTAAGCAGGGGATCCAGAAGATGGGCTACTTGAGATGCTTTGCTCGCATTGCAGCAGTGTGCGAAGATCCTGACTCACGTTGTCAAGACGGAAGTTGGCTATCTGTGTGAGAAGTGTGTGCGCCAGAGCGGTGCCCCTACCTTTCGGTGCAAACGACACAGCCACATCACATGCTTCAAGCACAAGCATGATCTTTTTGTGAACGTAGTCGGGATTAGAGCCGGTTTCTGGAAGCACACATTCCCGCACGCCCAGTTGGATCAGCAAGGACTACCGCTCCAGTCAGTGAAAGAGGCGCTGTGAGCTGACGCACCTCGAAGTTGGAAAACGCATCGTTGTCAACAAATTCCAGCCATCCCATGTGATGGACGGTGGTATCGGCGAAGCACACGCCCACCATCTTCGTCTTGTTAGCAGGGAAGTATAGTGGGCCACACACGCACCCGCATTTACCGTTTGGTCATTCTCTTTGGCGGTTTGCATGGTGATGAGCAGAGGAGTGGTCTTCAGATCCACATCAGCAAACAGCATATCCTCCACACTCTGCAGATTGCCTGGAGAAGCCTATAGCAGCGCGCCACGGGATTGCCTGTCAACCCAGGCGTGTAGGCGCAGAAAACTACCTTCTTTTTAATGCGCCATAGATTGGACCTCTTCGACTCACTGGACCAGATCTCGATAGATAGCTTGCGCTCGACAAGCAGCTCACGCATGAAATGCTCGGCACTCGTGCGAGAGAGCGTGCAACTTGGGAGTGGTTTGGCGGTGGCGCTTGCACCTCCTAGCTGCTTTAACACGCTGTTTGTGTGGTAGAAATGGGTGGCGGTGAATTGGGCGTCAGCACCGTGCACACTGTAGTAGTCCTAAGAGCAGCGTGAGGGAAAGAAGTGGAAGACGCAGAGAGCGCCGCTGCATACGCCATTGTCGCGTTCGAAGAATCGGAGCAGATGCTCGGTGGTCTAGAGAAGATGAGTACTGGGAGCAGGCCAGCAACAGCGCATACACGCGGCAAGTTAAGAAAGAATCCCAAGAACCCGGTTTCGGTGTGGTTATCTGGAAGCGTGACGGCGTGCTGCATTGCGTGAACAAACCCAAATCCAAGCACGGATTGTCCTTGAGTGCGTCCATGGAAGTGGCAGCGGAGGATTGTTTCGCAGGCGGTAACGTGGCGAAGCGGAGAAGCGCGCCGCGTGTTTCTAAATTCCAACGCGTGTGCTAGCAGTGCGAAAGACTGTGCAACGGCGCCACATGTGCTTGGCTCAGCGTGGACTGAATGTGCTCCTGAAAGGAGGAAGACACGCATGCGGAGAAAGAAACACACTAACGTAGGCAGTCTTTGTGTGTGTGTGTGTGTATGTATGCGTGATGTGGGTCAAAAGAAGACGTTGTTAGGGAACGGTGTGAGATTGTCTACAAGCGTGCAATACTAGCGGTTAGAACTCTGGCGGACTTCGTGTCCCATCGCAATGGCCACAAAAAGCGCCTCCAGTGGTTGCTGGTCAGCAACACATGCAACCCACGCATCAGTCACCGTCAATGAGCCACGTCCACGCCAGCGGAGGGCATCAAGCACCATCGTGGCTAGCAGCAGCTTGTCGGAAGTGCCGTCATCAAGATACAGATTGTAGGAGTAGCGAAAGGCAGACAGCTTTTGACGCCAGCGGTAGGTTTTGCCCTGCCATTCAAACGAAATGTTCGTGTAGAGCACCGAATCGTGGGATATGTCAACAAAGACAGAGCCGTCTGGACTAGTCGCTGACTTTAAGTACCCGAGTACTGGATTGTACTTCATAGTCCACAGCGAACGATTGGAGGCATCCTCCAAATCATAGTTGAGGCTCACCATACTTAGCTGGCGCAGCGTGTACAAGGCCTTTTTGGATTTGTAGGCACGCACCTCGGTAACAGTGTTGCCTATCATGTCTGAGCGGTAGATCTCGTGGGATTTGCCTGGTCGAAACAGACTAGTACTGGCCTGCAGAGCAAAGGCGTCAGTGTCGCGGTCATTATCATGGAAAGCAGGCGCGACAGCGGAAAAGAGAGCAGCACCAAGTGCCAAAAGCGAGAGAAAAGAAAGCTGCATAGCAAGGTGGTAGAAGCGGAGTAGTAGAAGAGAGGGGAAGCGGTGTGGAGTGGTGGAGTGGCGGGGCGGTAGAGCGGCGGAGTAGCAGAGTTGGAGGTAAAGAGAGCGACGAGGAAGAGGAACGACCAGTTAGGAATGCCAGGCCATGTGCCTCACCAAAGCAGATAGCTCATGCACCACCACCACCACCACCACACAACAAGCATCCGGCAAAGAAATGGTGAGCGATAAGAATATCATATTCGACAATGTTGTGCTGCTATGCCGTGGATTCAGTACCACGCCCAGCATCCTTAGACACCAGATCCAGAAGCAGTCGCAGGTTGGGCAGTGTTTTCCGAATGTCCACCATGGTGACGTCGTAGTGTCGTAGCATCTATCCATCCACGTCCAACCGGCAGTGCACAAGGGTGAGGAACGAAGAGATGACAGGCAGCACCACACTCACCCGTTCGATGTTTCGGTTCAGCAGAAAAACACCATATTCAAACCGGCATCGATCCTCACCTCGTAAGAACAACGGGAATCTAAAAGGGTGCATGGTGAGTGGGTGGGTGTGTGGGTGAATGGGTGAGTGGATAGACGGATGAATGGACGAATGGATAGACGTGCTAGGTGCTGCACATCGGCACTTACTCGTTTCCACCCGAATCCGTGCACAACGGATCGCATATGCTGGAACGCGACATCTTTGCTCGTATTTTGTAAAGAAACGGAATGGCCAGATAGTCTCCCAGCAATTCCATCATGTGTGCGGCATATCCAAGTGCACTAGCCACCATCTCTTCCTCGCAGCCTTTTCATGCTCAGTAAGGATCACGGAAACGGCAGTGAAAGCATGTGCACACACACACGGTACCATCGAACTTGGAGTCAGGCAGTTGTAGTCCACATATGGTGTAGTTGATGGCAATGCTCTCCACACGCTGCACCGGATACAAACGCTGCAGCGCTTGAACGAGCATGTGTCGCCGCAGACGTGCTTGCTGACGAAGATCCTCAAGCACTGCCGCATGCACCTCCGTCCACTCTTTCGCATCCGTCACAGCCGCACACGTGGTTTGGTCGGTGTGCACAGCCACTTCCAGCTGCACGCGCAGCAGCGTATTCTGTTTCCTGGCCACCGCTACCCGTGCCTGTCCTGCCACGGTGAGCAGTAGCACTGCAGGGCAAGCAATTCCTACGGCATAGTACCATCCATCAGCATCTTTTGTCGAAGCTTCAGTGTATCTCGCAGCTGCTGTGTGTGTTCTCGTTGCTCCGCCAGCTCTCTGTGCTACGCAACCCTGTCAGCACACACAGAAACCGGATCCTCACGCGCGCGCGCAAGGAGCAAGGGAGAAGCACGCTACGGAAAAGCACACGGTATGGTTTTCGGTAAGAAACAGTTGCAGTTGTTGCAGTAGTTGTTGCAGGGTGTGGGTCAGTATACCGGCACGCCGCTTCAAGCCACATAGCCTGTAAGATTACGCTAGCACTACCGGCATGTAATCACTTTGCACACGTGTCGACGGAAAGCGCCTGTTTGGTAGCCACATCGGCGAGCTGCTCACACGCGGGTGAGTGGTTCAGACGGAGGCCAATCCACCCTCACGCCCCGTCCGCGCACCAGATGTCTACGGGAGTCGCCAGGGGAACGCGGCAGCTGACTAGGCAGCGAACTAGCAAACACTGCTTTGAGAAGACGGAGGTGGTTGTCCAAACAGCTACCTCATTGTCGAAGCAGCGGCGAGTGGGCGCGCACAGCACTCGACTCAGCGAACACCAGTCGTGTGAGTCGAAACCTTGCCTGTCCCCTCCACCACCACGCGTCGCCACGCCGTTGTCCCGGTTCATGGTCAGTGCTTTGGCGAGTTGCAGGTGTTCGCCTCGCTGACGCATGCTGCCTCGCAGTTTGGAAAGTCTAGAGTGACGCAAAAAGAAAAGACCAAGCAGTTGTGTGCGCTGCTGCAGCTCAAGTAAGGAGTTGCACAGAGAACGCGTGTACGACCACTTTCTCCCGCTTGTCTCGCAGTGAATCCGCCGCAAGTAGCTTGCTGAAACTCCACGGCTGGAACATCGAAGCCGCTGTCGCTGCACACTTCCAGAAACACAGCGACGCTCCTCCTACGTCGTGCTCCAAAATCACCACCACGCTGCAGAAGGCTGCTGCTCCGTCGGCCTCCACAAGTAGCGCCAAATCCAGGGACACGTTTAGTGTGCAGAAGCTGACGAAGTTGTTTGCTACCTATTGTGATCCGGACGAGGATGCTATCCTGGTGAATGGCATGGAGGCCTATTGCAACGACCTGGAGGTGGATCCGACCGACGTGGTAATGTTGCCACTGGCCATGCAGTTGGGAGCAACGCAAATGTGTGAGTTTACCCGCACCGGCTTTGTCAACGGCTGGACGCCGCCACGCTGCGACACATTGGAGAAACAACGTGCACACCTACTTGTTCTCCGTCACGAACTGGCGCATGATGCGTACAAGTTCCAGAAGGTGTATGAGTTCGCCTTCAAGTTCGGTTTGGCACCGAATCAGAAAAGCTTGCGTAGGTCGCGCTTTGCACTGCACCGCGCACCGCATGCATGCTGTGCGATGGCTCATGATGCGGGGGCGGCATGGTGTAGCATTGGATATCGCGATTGCATTTTGGCAGCTGCTGTTGTCGGAGCGATTTGCGCTCCTAGACCAGTGGATTGCATTTCTGCAGCATGGGAGCACCGCACGGGCAATCCCACGAGACACCTGGAATCTGCTGCTGGAGTTCAGCCGACAGATCGACGTTGACCTGTCCAACTACGATGCAGAAGAAGCCTGGCCACTCCTGCTGGATGAGGTTGGATCCACGCGCATACCGCCCTACACTGCTCATTCGTGTGTGCCTAGTTTGTAGAGTACACGCGTGCAAAGAACACTAAGCATTAGTATTGTTACCAAGGCGTTCGGTTGTGCGGTGACGAGGGTGTGATGTATTCGTAGGTATGCAGTGTCACTGCTGGTTTGCCATAGGAGAATAGTGCCGTCATGCATACATGCGTGTCTTAAGCAAAGCAAAGCAAGTGCGCAATGGAGGCAGGAAGAAGGTAGAATCTGCTGTTTCACACACTGTCGTGGGCCTGTGGCATGCATCTGCTGCTGATCACTTTCCCCTGGAGTCAGGCATGCCACCTTCTGTTTCACTGTCTACTGCTGGTGAGCACTGTTTCGCCATACACACCAGCATCTTTCATCCACGCTTACCCTCTGCTCGGGTACACGCTGCGGGCTGCGCATCGTCTTCTGAGCGCATCTGGTTTCTGCTGCGAAGGGCGGAAAGCAGCGCGATGCAAAAAGCCAAATTATCTGTGCACACAGGCGACTGCGATTTTGACTGACGGTGGCTCTGCCGCCACTTCTCGCTTCACGCTGCGCCTGCGCTATCAGCCTCGGCAATGGACGCCTTTAGCCTGTTGGAAGACATCGCCGAGTACGAACTGACAAACACACACGACGCCACGCAAGAATCCGCCACCACAACCGATGCTTCTTCCGACGAAGAGGCCGATCTGGAAGAGGCTGTGTTAGCGCTCTCCTACTATAATTCCAACGCGTGGCAACAGGCTTCTTCCGCTGCCCAGATTCCGCTTCCTCCGTCACCACCTTGCGCCACACCTGCTGCAGATACGCTGAGGCCTGCGAAACGTCAGTACGACCCGTCTGTCCAAGACGATGCAGAGGAGAAGGCGGTTTCCGCGCTAGACAGCACAGTCGCGACAATCGCAACCGTTTCAGATGCTGAGCTACTACCCGTTGTGCATATGGACCTCGGCGCTTTACCAAAGCCGCTGGTGCAAATCGAAGATCAGGAAGCGGAGTTAATGATGAATATCAGTGGGGATCGGATGAAGGTAGGCTCGTTGAATGGCACGCTTGAACGTCAACGCCAAACAAGGACCGTGGACGCTACTGGGCAGACAGTGCGGATGGACAGCCAAAGGACAACAGCAGGTTTCGTCGCGCTTGTTTCCGGTGTGGAGAGGAGGGGCACACGGTGGCCGACTGCCGTAGCAGAATGGTAACCGCGCTTTCCTTCATCCATAAAAATTGCCATGTGTCTGACGAGGGTACACTGTGATGGTGGTCAAACCGTCGTGTAGTGCTCATTCTGCGGAGAGAAAGACCATGTTGAAATGCAGTGTCCTCATCGGTGCTGCACGCGGTGTGGACGTTCGGGACATTTGCTTCGTGATTGCCCGGAACAACGGGCGTACACCTGCAGACGATGTAGTGCTGAGGATCACACAGAGAATGTAAAAGCGCATTTGCACCGTGACACGCTCATCCGTTCGCTTAGATGTGTCCTAAAATATGGGTGGATTTCGTATTCACCGACACTCTCCAAAAAGAGGTATGCATCGCGTCTTCGCTTGAACACACATACACATACACACACATGCATCTTCATCGCTCACTCTGAATCCTCGCAGTTGACGCTTTACAAACGCTATTGCTTTGTGTGCGCACAAGAAGGGCATTACGGCGAGGTATGCCGCATCCGCCACAGCTGTTTGCTGAGTGCATTGACACAGGATTGCTTAAGGAAACATGGCCGGCCGCGTGACAACCGCTACAACAACAACAGAGACATGTTTCCCGAAAGACGACATGACCCTCGCTGGGAGAACCGTCGCGAAAACCACTGGGACCGTGGAGCGAACAATGATGCAACTCGATATCGACCGCAGATCAAACAGCCTGACAACAAGTATCCTGTTATACGCCAGCAGCCGCAACAGAAGAATGTGCATCGTGACAAACGTCCAGTTATCACGCGGTTGCCATCTCCTCCGAAGAAAGTGGCTGCTGTGGCACCACCAGTCCAGCTGCCGAGGAACAGGGCACATGCAAAGCGCGATGTAGTAGCAAAACGGAAACCACGCACACAACGAGAACCACAGGCGGGGAAAAAAGCGCATGTGGTGCACGAGGTGCATGAATCACTGCTTGGACTGGTGAACGACACCCGACAAGAGAAGCCGCAGTGGCCGAGTAAGTCTAAGCGGCCGGGCGGTGGCTTTTTGAGCGCTGCTGGTGCCGATGACGAGGACAGCCGATACACTGTAGCACGATGGAAAAAATAAAACTGATGTGTGTGCGTATATGCATATATGTGTGTGTGTGCGTGTGTGTGTGTGCGTATATGTATATATATATATGTGTGTGTGTATGCACATATGCATGTGGACAGCACGGCAGTATGAGATGACGGAGGGGACAATAGCAATAGCAATAACAATAACAATCTCTTGATGAGCACAAGGGAAGAACAATAGATGAATGGGTGCGTAACAAAGATATGATTAAGCAAACAGGCGTTTCTCAAACGAATGCAGGCCATGCACGCCTCCTTCATACTGTGCAGCAGCAGTGCGTCTCTCGAACCGCACCCAACCCAAGCCAACTTGTTCGTTGAGCTCTTTCAACGAACGCACACCGATGTCTTGCATACCGTGCTGGAGCCCGGTGGTCAGATAGGGCACAAACTTCTGGATGCTTCCCTTGTCGACGACAGCACCTGACACACCTTGGGCCACCTTGATCGCATCCTGCTCTGAGTAGTAGCGTTTCTGTGCAGCACTGTCACCACCCTCCTGGTTGCGCTCCATCGCGTCCAAGCTGCCCATGCCACGATACTTCTTTAGGCGTTTTCCCTCGTGGTAGAAGTAGTCGCCGGGTGACTCGGTGGTGCCGGCCAGCAGGCCACCCATCATGACGGTGGAAGCGCCTAGCGCAAGGGCTTTTGTGATGTGACCGACATTCTGGATGCCACCATCGGCACAGACGGGGATGCCGAAGCGAGCGGCAAACTGGGCCACTTGGTAGACGGCGGTGGCTTGGGGGCGGCCCACGGCCATGACCTCCTGGGTGATGCAGATGGAGCCGCTGCCCATGCCCACGCGTAGACCATCCACGCCAGCGGCAATCAGGCGCGCGGCCTGGTCGAAGGTGACGACATTACCGCCAATGACATCGAGGGCGGGGTAGGTCTGTTTGATGTAGCGCACCATGTCGACTTGGTAGCACGAGTTGCCTTGACTGGAGTCAAGCACAACAACATCAAGCCCGGCATCGGCCAACAGCTGCAGACGCAGCTTGTCTTCCTCGCGGGTGCCGATGGCAGCGCCACAGAGCAACTGTTTGCTGGTGCCACTCTTGGAAGCCCAGGGGTAATTTTGGTTCTTCAACAGATCGGATCTTGCCAGCAGGGACTTGAGATTACCGGCGGCATCGACCAACGGCAGTTTCCCGCGTTTGCTCTCGCGGAGCAAACGGTTGGCCTCTTCAAGCGAGCAGCCTTCACGGCCGGTGACCAGGGTGGTGGTCATGATGTCGCACAGCAGGGTGCTGTTGGTGGTGGGGTCGTTTTCGAGGAACTGGATGTCACGTGCGGTGACCATGCCTACGAGACGGGAGCCCATCTGACCGTCTTCGGTGATGGGGATGCCACAGAAGCCGAATTTTGCCTTGATGGCGCGGACGGCAGCGACGGTGTCGGTGGGGGAGAGGACGACGGGGTCGGTGATGAAGCCGTTTTCGAACTTCTTTACTTTGCGGACCATGGCAGCCTGGACGTCGGCACGGCAGTTGTTGTGGAGGATGCCGATGCCGCCGAGCAGGGCCATGTGGATAGCCATGTCTGTTTCGGTGACGGTGTCCATGGGACTGCTGACGAAGGGGGTTTTGAGGGAGATGCGGCGAGTGAGGCGGGTGTCGAGGGAGACGGAGGAGGCGGGGAAGGAGATGTAGCCGGGCAGGATGAGCAGGTCGTTGTAGGTGATGCCGCCGTGGTGGGTGCTGGACACCAGCTCAGACAGCGACAACCCATCGGAGGCGGTGTCCGGGAGGTGGGAGAGCGCGGTGGCGGGGTCGAGCAAGGCGGTGGGCGCAGCGGCGTGGGACGACGAGGGCGACATCGGCGGTAGAAAAAAACAACCGCGTGGTGGTGTGGCGGTGTGGCGGTGTGTGGCGGTGGGCGTGGCTAGGTGGAGCAGCGCACAACGACGGCAACA
>QZWT01000178.1:0-25229 GCA_004114315.1 Cochlonema odontosperma | reverse complement strand
ACGGCTTTCGCTGCGTACCTCCGCCTCCTGCACCTGCCCCCTTCATCGCCCCCTCCTAATTATGCGTCTGCTTCTTGTGGCCGCACTGCTGGCCCTTGTTGCGATGGGCCGTGCCGCCGTGCCACAGTGCAAGACGGCGTGTGTGCGCCGGGAAGTGCGTGCGCTCACGCCATCCGATCGTGCCCGCTACTTCGCCGCCGTCAATCAGCTCAAGAAGAATGGGCGCTATGATTTCCACGTTCAGCGGTACATCGAACACTACCCTTCCATTTATAATACGCCCCGCTTCTTTCCCTGGCATCGTGCCCACTTGCTGGCGCTCGAGAGCGACCTGCGTGCTATTGACCCTACCCTGTGCTTGCATTACTGGTCGTGGGACATCGATTCACAGGTGCCGGAATACAGTCCGATGTGGAAGTCCGACTTCTACGGCGGCAACGGCGATGACACTAACTGTGTGAGCCATGGACCGTTTGCGGGCTGGCAAACCACACACCCCACACCCGGCTGCTTGCGACGGCAGTGGGATGATCCTGGGTTTGGAATGTCCAGTTTCCATCCTCCCGAGGTCTTCAACCGCATCATCACCCAGTCGACGGATTATGATGATTTTCGGCGTTGGTTTGAAATGACATTTGCTTCTCCGAGAACCAATATTGGTGGGCATATTGCTGGACCAGGCGCTTGCAACGACCCCGCCTTCTATCCCATGCTGGTGCATGTCGACAAGATATGGTACATGTGGCAACAGTTTCATCCTGAACGCGCACGCACCTATCTCGGCCAGGATAAGCAGGGACGTGCGTGTCATCCCACCGACCCGCTGGAGCCGTTTGACTTCCGCGTGGCTGACATGTTTGACATCGACACTCTCTGCTACGCCTACGATGATCTGTCGTTCGTGATGACAGACTCGCGTCTGTTGCCGCCGTGTGCAGAACATGTGCGATCGCTGAGCGTGGCGGGAGAAAAGGAGGCGGGGAGGTAGAGAGGCGGGGAGGCGAGGAGGCGAGGAGGCGGAGAGATGGGGAGAGAGAAGGCAGGGAACGGGCCAGTCAAGGTGTGAGCTGCTTCAATTTGGAAAACAGAGCAGCGATTGGACGCACGGACTCCCAGAATGGCAACGCAATTAGCGCGACCCGTGTTGGGTGCGTACCGCCGCCTCCGTTGTTTGTGATTCGAGCAAGAAGAACAGAGGAGTGGCTGTTGGTGGAGGGAGGGGAGAGGAGGGGAAAGGGGAGGGCAACTGCTATTGCTACTACCACCGAAGAGAGACGAATGTATGCTTGGGACGTGTGCGACAGGATGGTGGCGACAACAGCAACGATACAAAACTGTTTCACACATGTGTGTGGAGAAACAGTGTGTATCAATAAAAAGGGAGTCTGGTATAATCTATAGGATAGCAAGGGATAACAAGCATGGTGGCAATACAGGCACAATTCTAATTACAGCAGCGTGAACGTGCCAACAAGCATGGCAGCAGCAGTGGCAGCAACAGCAATGGACAGCCAGCCGGTCGATCGATGAAGACGGGGTGACGCGTCGCTTTCAAGCTGTTGCCGGTCGTTGTTGTAGAGAGACGGTTTGTTGAGGTAGCTGTTGGCGGAGTTTACGGAAAGCGCGGTCATGCGTCCAACAATGGATTCAAGCTGGGGCTGGAGTGCTACGGGATCCCGGACGGCTGCGGGTGCAATCTGCTCGGCCAACGCATGGACCACCGACACGGCATGGTAGGGGTTCTGAGCGACAGTGTCTTGGTAGTCAATCTGGATGGAGCCACGATCGTAGAAGTCCATGGTGAAGCCGGGAACGTCGTGGTCCTGGATCAGCCGAGCACAGGCGTCTGGGCGGTAGTAGAGGGAGGATGTGGAGCAATAACCTTCCAGCTGGTTAAGCTGTGTGTACATGTTGGCAAGACTTGTTTCTAGTTGGCGCACGAGTGTCATGTTGCTGTTCATCATCATCAGGAAGTCGTCAGAGAGAGGACGAGGGATGCGCAGGCCATAGAGATTCTGACGATCGTCGTCGGCAGTGCACTTGAGGTTGTAGGGAGCGGTGCGGATCCAGGGAATATTGTTGGGCACCCGGATAGTCATGTTGGACGGGAGGGTGGTGGTGATGTTGCCGCCGGTGGTGGTGTTGAGGGTGGTGTTGAAGGTGGTATTGAGGGTGCTGTTGTTGACGGTGACAACGGTGGTGTTGCGTGTGATTGTTTGATTCTGCTGCCCTGCGGCACCTAGAAGTGTCGTGTCTGTGGTGACAAGCGCCTGGCCTACACCAAACACATTTGCACTTCTGACCAGTGTTGGTAGCGAACGAGGCACCAATTGGTTAAAAGACATTTCCTGATACGAATAGCACAGATTGCCGATATCAAAGACGTCCTGTGGGAGAGGGGCGGGTGTGAGGGGGGGTGGGTGGATGCAACATTACCTGTACAGCCACGCCTAGGGGAGCCAACTGGTCGGTGGCACTCACCACATGACCACTCACGTCCACGCCATTATAGGTGAAGGCACGATCGGGCCACGCTTGCTGCCACTGATGCCAGATGCGATCGACGTTCGCGTGGTGAGGGTAAAAGATGGGGTCGTTGGGGGAGGTGAGGGTGCTCATATCTCCGCCAATGTTGTTATGGACCTGGGCATGGGGCACACCCTCAAACGATTGACGAAAGCCATCGAAGTCGGGGTTCTGTGCGATGATATAGTTGACACCTTCACTGCTGGTCCAGCTGCGAATACGATTGCCACCGTTCCACTGACGCTGCAGACAGCGAGCGTAGGGCAGGGTTACCTGCCAGCCACCGGCCACACCGTCACGCACACAGCCATTGGCGTCGCCGTTCGACCCATAGTCCGCCCAGACGGGACTCAGTTCTGGCGACTGCGAGTCATGCTCCCATGCCCAATAGAACTGGCAGACAGAGCTGTCGACCGACTGGAGCAGCTGCTCGAACCGCCAGGTGAAAGCGCGGTGCCAAGGCAGCAGCTGGGGGTAGCCGTGGTTGGCGGCGGCGTAGTTTTCGTGGGTCTGCACGTAGTAGTCGTAGGATCCCGCGCTCTTCAGGGTCTGCAGGGCTGAGAAGTAGCGGGAGAGCGCACCGGCGGAAAGTGTGCGATATTCTTGCCGCACACAGTGGCGCGCACAGGCACGCTGCGCGTCTGCCAGCGGCAGCAATAGCAGCAGCAGCAGCAGCAGCGGCGGGGTGGAAGGAAGGCAACAGCGCATTAAAAGAGATTTCTACAATAAGAGTGTGGACGGAGGGAGGAGTGGGAGGAAGGAAGCAGGCGTGTGTGAAGCACGGGGACACATAGCGGGCGGGTTAATTTGCGTGTGCCAGCCGCTACTGGTGACCGCGACATGCCACACAGCACGATCAGCACCCCCACGCTACACACAGCAGGTGCAAGAAGGAGAGAGGAGGTGCGCGGAGAGGAGGTCAGAGGAGGGGGTCAGGGAGAGGAGGTCAGGGAGAGGAGGAGCGGGTGGCTGCTACATCCAACGCAGTGGCATGGATGATCGGTTGGCACACACTAACACACGACGATGTGGTTTAGTTTGACCTGTAGTCTGAACACAGGCTGAACAATGATCAAACGCAGGCGTGGACGAGGATGGAAGCACAAACAAGGCGTGTGTGTGTGTGTTGAAAGACAACGCTATGCTGTCTACATCCCAATCCTCCTTTGTTCTGCTCCTTACCACTTGCAACCATCCACTTGTGCATCATCGCCTTTCTCCTCCTCCCCTTCCCTCTCCTCTGGATGGCCGTGTGGCGCACTCCTTTGTAGACGGCTTTCGCTGCGTACCTCCGCCTCCTGCACCTGCCCCCTTCATCGCCCCCTCACCCGTCCACACTCCTCATCCCTTCCACCATGTTTCTACCTTTTACCCTCTTTCTTCTCGTGGGCGCGGTGGTGTGTGACCATCTGATCCCGCCAAGGGAATCTGCAGAGCCGTCGCTGCGCACGTCGCTCTTCGCTCGTCTCGATGGCGCCTATTACTACCGCGACGCGGTGCTGACAGACCAGGCCATTGGCAGAAACTGTCCCATCGAACTCCTCTCCAATGCCACCACCACCGCCTTTGCCAATGTTGCCCGTGGGGCGAGCGACACGTCCCTCGCCAGCAGCAGCATGGCTTCCCCGCCTGCTGCTCCCCCTCCCGTCTACACCGGTCTGCTGCAGTGTGACCACTCGCGAGACGAGGTCAAGTCGAAAGCCCCCTTCTTCTACTGCGACAAGGACATCACAGCTGGGAAGTGGGTAAAGGCCAAGTGTCCGTTTTGGACAATGTGTGTGGTCACCCCCAAGTTCGGCTACCATTGTCGGTTTAGCTGGAGTGTGGCGGCGTGGAAGGGATAATGTGCATGGCCTGCATCCACGCTCCGCTATCCTCCCCACTATCTACTGACGCGTCTTCCCTGCTTAGAATCGACGGAGTGGAAAGATGAAGCGCTTTCCAATATATTCTTTTTCCGTTAAAACATGGTCCCCCTCGTCGTACACATCCTCCCGCACCCTTCTCCCACACCCTCCCCTCTCTTCCCCTCTCCCTCCCCTTCCCTACAGCTCTACGTCCGGCTGCATATGCTGCTGCTGCTGCTGACGTTGCTGGTTCAGCATGGCCATTTCCCAATAGCGCTCGCCTTTGCCGTTGTAGCGCTCTTGCGTACGATGTCGGTTCCATTTCATCCAGAAAAGACCACACGCGTTGCACAATTTGGCATCTTCGGAAATAGACGCGTCTCCTCCCATCATCGCTCGAAGATTGCGCCATCCCGGCGACTGGGTGGTCGCGCAGTTCCAGCACAGAAGCCCGTTGTTCGGTTTTGCAATGGTCGCCCCACACCCCACTTGCCACTCCCGAATAGGGTCTCGCGTGCTCAGCCGTATCTCCTTGTTGGTCGGTGACGCGCGCAAATGAGCAGGCAGTGTGCGTCGGGGTGTCGCGCCTGACATCGCGTTCGACTGCACGAAATTGATCGTCGAGGTATGGCTGTTGGCGCGCGCAGACGAGGATGGCATTGACGACGCTTGCGAGTGTCCAATGTACACTTGTTTTTTCGAGGGCGGCAGTCGGTCCTGGTAG
This sequence comes from Cochlonema odontosperma, assembly GCA_004114315.1. Lineage (NCBI taxonomy): Eukaryota > Fungi > Zoopagomycota > Zoopagomycetes > Zoopagales > Cochlonemataceae > Cochlonema > Cochlonema odontosperma. The sequence continues at coordinate 20,132 of QZWT01000178.1, read as the reverse complement.
GGCGGCTGGACCGTCGCCGACATCGGGTGGGATGTGCGCATGCCCTGGTTGCTTGCGTACCCGTACAGCCGCTGCGGTGGCAGTGTGCCGCTGTGTACCGGCTGCGGCATGGGTGTGCGCTGCATCGTTTGTGTCAACACATGTTCTGACGCAAGCTTCCCTGGGGGTGTTTGATTTGCCAGCATAGCTAGGCGCAATGACAGCTTGGCAGCTAGCGTGGCAGGCGTCGGCAGCATCAGCGCAACGGCATGCGTGTTCGCACACACTTACCAAGCGCCTGCTCCTCCATCGATATTTTGTCTGGTTGTCCTGTGGCAAACCGGTACTCTTGCCAGTTGTTGAGCACCACAATAAGCTTAGCATTTTCCTCAAGCACGCGATCAAGGTCTTGGCACAGCAAGCTGTCAAGGTCATCATTGCTGATGTGCACATTCTGCAACAGCGCAGGCTCAATGCCTAGCTTGGCCAGCACCATTGCGTCCTCGTCCTCGCTCTCTTTACGAGCGTTTTCAGCCTGTTCGCCACTGGTGTTGTTTCCAGACGGGTGCTGTGTGCGCATGGTCATGTCTATCATTTCCGCATCCTCGCTCTCGTGTCTTTTTGTCGGTGCTGACGGAGCATCTCCATTCACAGCGGAGGAGGAGATTGCCAGTGGTGTGGTGTGCGTGACATTTTCGGACGCAGGTCTCGGAACGCTCGCCTGGAGAAGCGGTATCTTTTTGCGATCCGATCGCTTTCCAGTCCGCGTCCGACGTTCTGTGTCAGGCAGCTCGGGTTCCAGCAGCTCCTCTAGTATCAGTCTGGAAGAGACGTGGCTGTGAAGTGTGGCTTCAGACGAGTCCCAGCAAGGCGCAAAGCTCTGGTAGGCGTCATACTCTAGGAATCGGACTATGCGCGATCAGCCATAGGCCTGGGTGTGGGGAAGCGTGAGAGCGCGATTTACCCGGAACAGCACGGAAGTTCTTGTCGACCTCGTAGCGTCGCAGCGGTGTGGACAGGTGATCACGTGTGAGCTGCCCAAGCGTGCCGGAAAGTGTGAGAGAGTGTCGAGGCAGGAGGCCCATGATCTTGACTTCCCCAGCTAGCGAGGGATGAGACGTGCGTTGATCGCGATTGTAGGGCTACCTAGCTGGACTGCAGGCTCACCAGGCAGTTGGATAAACGAGTTGCTGAACAGGAAGGTGTCGTATCCACGCTGGTAGACGGACAAGCGAGTAGGTCGTTTGGTCAACTCTGGAGAAGGGCATGCATGACGGGAGTGTGTGTGTGTGTGAGCGTGTGTGAGAGAGAAACGAAGGAGGAACAAAAACGTACCTTCTGTCAACGCAGCACGGTCCTTTTCACCAAGCGTCAGTCCTTCTTTGCAGTTGGTTTTCATTTCGTGCAGGATCGACTGCGTGCAGAAACGCATTAAATGCTCTGCATATCGGAAGCCTCGTGTTCTGCGGGGCAACTGCTGCACTGTGTTGAGAAACAGTAATTCAATGTCGGACTACAACATGTGGGCAGAGTGAGAAGGGGTGTCATGGTCTGGGAGGGGACTACTTTGAATTCGTGGATCGAGTGATACTGCTGGGCCATCACTTTCGCACGGATATCATCAAGACTGGCGACAACAGTAGTGTCGATGTCTTCTGAGAGCGTGGCACGAAAAAGCTTCTTTGTATCCAGACTGTGTGCACGGGGTGGGGGTGTGTGAACCGGTGAATGGAGTGTGTAGGCAGGAATACCACATACACTATGATGACATTGATCAGCTTAGACAGCAGCTGATTGAGCGTGTCGGGGGCCAGTTCCTGCAGCTCCACCACATCCCCCTTTTCCTCGTGCACGGAGAGCGTATCGGAGATGTTGAGGTCGTCGTGTGTGTTGTCGTCCATTTTGGCATCCTCTCCAGGTGGGGGGATGGTAGCGAGGATGGCGTCGTCTTTTGGTGTTCGCTGTCGCTTCTCGGGAGAAGCCTCGTCGACTAAGCCGATCTCTTGAGCCACAGCTGAGCCGATTGGCAAGGCATGGTGCGTGCATACAGAGCGCGTGTGGACGACGGAACAGGCCACACCGCTCAGGGCTTTCCCAAAAACGCCGCGCGAAAAACGCGCCACCCACACGGGCCATGACAGCATGCATGCACGCACCATGACACACAAAGACGGGCACAGACGGGGGATGCACGTACTGGCGACATTTGCGGCAGCCTCGCGCATTGGACGGTCGCGTTTTCTTGGGGATTCATGGACCATGGAGGCAGAGCACGCTGGCAGGGAGGAGAGGCGTGAGCGGCGAGGCGTGTGGGGGCGAGGGCGTGTACGCGGGGTGCGGGTGCGTGGCGTGTGGGCGTGTGGGTGTGCGGATGCAACGTGGCGAGGCGTGTGGGCCGGGTGGCGGTGCAGCGGCGGCGGAGGCGAACTGCTGGACAACCCGACCACTGGCAGAGAAAAGCCACTTCATTGCCCACCATGCTGCTGCTGCCGCCGACGTGGTCCTTGACAGCTGTGCACGCCACGCCTCCACTCTTGCGCGTCGCTTGAACAGCCCGTGCATCTGCCACCGTAACAACCGTCTTTGTTGCCGTGCTTCAACATGTACAAATGCGTGTTTATCATCGTGGATGCATAGAGAACTGAACAAACTACTTTTCAGTCATAGGGATGGGAGTATGAACATCGGTGTGGACACTGGTGTGATGCATGCATGTGTGTGTGTGTGTTGTTTGCACCGCTTGTCTATACGCTGGTGTATGGATGTGGTCTTTGTGGTGGTGGTGGTGGTAGCGAGGTATCCATGCAGAACTAGACATACGTGTCCGATGCAACATACATGCCACAGTCGTCACAGGCCAGATCAGCAATGGCAGCCACATGTGTTTTCGCATACAGTCGATTGAGTTCTTGTGTGAGCAGCACGGCGTCACAGAAGGTGCAGTGCACAGGACAGACGCTGGGCTGCAGCCGGTGTTGGTGGAGTAGCTGGCGGAGCGCATCCAGTTCAGCCGCCAAACGGCTTTCCAGAAGAACGGTGTCTTCGACAACGTCTATGGAAGGAAGCAGGTCGGTGGTGCTGGCGCGGGGAGAAAGGAGAGCAGACGTGTAGGAAGTGGGAGCACTGCGCCGTCGTCCACGAAGCAGTTTAGACCAAGCAGCTGGCAATGGCGCCAGATGCTCAGCGACAAAGGACCAGCGTCGTCGCTGGTCTGTTTGCAGCAAGAGGGACGAGGTGGCGGAGGGGAAGGGAAGCGACGGAGCGGCAGAGGGAATAGGATGGAGACACGCCATGAAGATGTCACGTATTCCGTGGGATGGATGGATGGATGGATGGGCTGGTGGTCACGATGTGGCGATATATGCCGAGGAAGAAAGAAGGACACGCAGTCGACGGGACATGTCATCCATTTGAAGCAAGTGCGTATGCGTTGTGGCAGATGTCAATGCGGCTGCGGTGAAGCGACACTTTGCCACGCCTGCCACACGCCTGCCACAGCGCATACACGCACCCGCCCTTCCTCCCCGCCATGGCCCTCTTCTTTCCCAGCCATGATACGCGTAAAACGATGATTGGCTTTGCTTCCGGCAGTCTTGCTACTTGCATGGCTGTAACCTTCACCAATCCTTTCGAGGTAGCTCGTCCATCCCGCATACACCCGCTCACCAGCCGTCCCCAGGTGGTCAAAACACGTCTGCAGCTGCAGGGGGAACTGTCCCGCAATGCATGCGCCACCTCCATTCCCTCACGCACCTACACCTCCACCTTCCAAGCACTTCCTCTTGTATTCCGCAAAGAAGGTGTACGTGGTCTGCAACGCGGCCTGGGTGCCGCCTACATCTACCAGATCTTCATGAATGGCTCGCGTCTTGGTTCCTACGAGCCTATCAAACGGACACTCCATCGACTGCTGCGCAACGACCCTCATCTGCATCGCAACTGGGTGAATGTGTGTGCCGGTGCTTTGGCTGGTATGCTGGGTGGTGCGCTTGCTAGTCCCTTCTACTTGGTGAAAACACGCATGCAAAGCTATTCCACCTTTGCTGCCGTTGGCCATCAGCACCATTATGCTTCCACGTGGGCGGCGCTGCGTGACGTGTGGCGAGAAGCTGGTACGCGCGGCCTGTTTCGCGGCATGGATGCTGCCATGACACGTACTGCTGTCGGTTCTGCCGTGCAGCTCTCCACCTACGACCAAACGAAACGGCTGATTTTGGCCAGTGGCTGGGTCAAAGACGGACTGCCCGCATACATCCTATGCAGTATGGTCACTGGCTTTCTGGTATGTGTGGCCATGAATCCGCTCGATGTCGTCACCACCCGGATGTACAATCAGCGCAACGAGCACGGGAAAGGCGCGCTCTATCGCCATCCCATCGACTGTCTGTGGAAAACTGTGCAGAACGAAGGGCCACAAGGCCTCATGAAAGGATTCAGTGCTCACTATCTGCGGCTCGGTCCGCACACTATCCTGACGTTCATCTTCCTGGTACGAAGATGCGCTTGCTCCCTCTCCCCTTGTTCTCATCTGTGTGTAGGAAAAAACACGTGCACTCATGCAGCACTTCTGGCTGCATCCTGCGTCTTAAACAGGGTTTGATGGCAAGCACCAGGTTGCTGTGCGAAAACGCCTGACGCCACACACTCTGCATGCCTGGGCACTAATAAATCAGCTCACTTTGCTGCCATCTCGTCAACGGGAGGTAGAAGAGCGATACAAGCATCCTCCCCTTCAGCGTTCTCCCCTTTAGTATCCTTCCTTCCAGTATTCTCCCTTCCAGCATCCTTCGCCCTCCTGTCCTTTCCACTATGCAGTCAGCCATCCTACCAACCACCCCGCCAACCATCCTACCACTCCACCAACCAACACTACATGCTAAATCACATACTATGTTGGCAATGTTGCCTCATCTATGCACTGCCACCGTGCGCCTACTCAAATGGTGTCTGTCAGTTGCCGTGTGTAGAGCCAGTTTTGTCGCCTCTCGTCCTGTCCTTACTGCTTGCGGTCGTGCGTTCCCACCATCCAGCCGCTGTACGCCATTGATCGCCGACCGCAGCCAGATCGTGCCTCCATCGTGCTTGTTCATCCCCGCGTGTGACACCGCCTGCTCGTCCGCCCGCTCCGCGTCGCCGTCCTTGTCGCCATGTCGTTCCTGAATAGCATCATCTATAAGGCCCCCAATCCCCGCACCTCGTCGCTGCAGGCCACAAAGCAAACTGCCACCACCTCTGATCCCACACGCCCACGCATTGATGCCGCCGGTATGCTGACTGTCGATGTCGCAAACAGCATGCCTAACGGCGTGCCCAAACTGCGCACCCCCGGCATTCAGGCCCTGCAGGACCTTGGCGGCGCAAGCAACGACGACACCGCTTCTGATGTCTCTATCTCCTACCGCACACGGATACCCGCGCTTCCGCGCAACACGCAACTCTCCGACTTCACCCTTATGCGCACCCTCGGCACCGGCTCATTCGGCCGTGTCCACCTCGCTCAGTACACCTCCACACAGCTCTACTACGCCATCAAGGTGCTAAAGAAGTCCGAGGTGGTACGTCTAAAGCAGGTTGAACATATCATCAACGAAAAGACCATTTTGGAACGAACGCACTATCCGCTGTTCGTGAACATGGTCGCTAACTTCCAAGACTCGCAGAACCTGTACATGGTCCTGGAGTATATTAGCGGTGGCGAGATGTTCACGTATTTGCGAAAGTTCCAACGCTTCCCCAACCACATCGCCAAGTTCTATGCTGCCGAAGTTGTGTTGGCCTTTGAGTACTTGCACGCGAAGGACACCATCTATCGAGATCTGAAGCCAGAAAACGGTAGCGGTGTCCTCTTCCTCTCTCCCCCCCTCTGTCGCCGACGCTCACACAGTCTCCCTCCCTCTAGTGCTGCTGGATAGTCGTGGTCACATTAAGATCACCGACTTTGGCTTTGCCAAGTTTGTCCCAGACATCACTTGGACCCTCTGCGGCACACCCGACTACTTAGCCCCGGAGATCATCCAGTCCAAGGGCTATGGAAAAGCGGTCGACTGGTACTCGCTTGGCATTCTGATATTCGAAATGCTGGCCGGATATCCTCCCTTCTACGACGAAGACCACTTCAAGCTGTACGAGAAAATTCTGGTGGGTAAAGTGCGCTGGCCGCCACACATCGACCCCTATGCCAAAGATCTGATTAAGCGGCTTCTTTCTGCTGATCTCAGCAAGCGGTATGGCAATCTAAGAGGTGGCGTGGCAGACATCAAGCGACACAAATGGTTTGCCGATGTGGATTGGCGCAAGATGCGACGACAGGAAATCCCGCCTCCCATCGTGCCGGTCGTGAAGAGCGACGGCGACACCAGTAATTTTGACACCTATCCCGAAAACACAGAAGAGTACGGGATACAAGGCGAGGACCCGTACGAGGAGCTCTTCCGGGCGTTTTAAGCGGATGTACATGTGCGTTCTTGCGAGGATCGCGGGCGACGGGTAGGGTGCGAAGTGGAAGGAGATCGTGCATACATGTATGCATGGGCGAACGAACGAACGACGGATAATTTATATTTCTGTGATATCACAAATGGAAGGCGGGATCGGGTGATGATTTCGTCGGCGTTTGCCCGTCACTTCTATGCAGTTGTAAGCGTGGCGCGGCGCTCGTTTATGATCAAGAGAACTTGTTTATTTTGCCGCATGTAATTGCAGCTCATTAGCGCTCACATGCGCACGTGTATAAATTACAAGACACGCAGGTACCAGTGACGGTGATAGTGATGATGGTACTGGCGACGTCAAAGACAATAGTAGTACAGCAAGAGGAAGCGGGATGAGAATGAGCGCGTGCTGCAGGCACACAGCCCCGTCATGCCTGGCTGGCCCAGACAGGAGAGATCACCGTGTTTTCCGACACGTTGTCCAAAAATTCCTCCATCGCCTGGTCATTTAATTGCTCTAGACTGCGCGACTTCAGCACGCGCCCGTAGTTCTGGAAAATGAATTCGAGCGCGACCAGCTTCAAGCCATCCTCGTGCGCATCCACAGCCGCTTGGAACACCGCACCACATGTGTCCACGTCTAGATGCTGTTTGGCGAGCGCACAGCAGCATAGCTTTCGTAGTCGTGGCAGCAAATACATGTTGCCGATGTTCAGCAGACCTGTTAGCACTTGACAGGTGAGCGGCTGCTCGTGTGGTGGTCCTGGCAATCCGTCTGTATACAGATAGTGCACGAACGCCTGGATAACTGGGCGCGGTTCTGGAAACGTCAGTCCGGAAGTCATTGTCTCTCGCATGCCGCTGTTGCACATGGTTCTGAAGTGTGGCCAGCGTGACCATAGCACCGCGCGATGTACTCGAATAGGCGCCTGGGGAGTCATCGGCTCCTCGGGGGGAGCGTAAGCATCTTCAGGATTGCTGGGGAAAATGCTGTAGTCGCAGCACTCTTCGCCCAGCTCTAGCAGACTGCGGAAATCGGTGCATAGCGAAGGCTCTGGCACCTGCCACAGCGACAAGCATTCCGGATCTACAACCAGCAGATCCCGAAAGTGGTCGTATGGCTGTGGTCGATTTACTTCCGTGTTTCCAAGGAAAATGAGTTTCTGGTGCGTGTTGTCTGTGTCTTTCTGGTGTTCCGAGAGTTCTGTGGCTGGTACCATAGTGAAGAAGTTCCACACCCCGTTGCGCTCGAAGCACCGATCATGCGGCAACCGCGTCCATTCCAGCGTGGTCAGGGACAGTCGCCATAGCCCATACTCGCTCTCCTCGTGTTCATTAAGGAATTTCCCGAAAATCATAAGTGTGTCTGGACCTATTGTTTCGGCGAAATGCTGAGATCTAAGAAGCGCGATGTTGCCGGACAGACCGGTCTGCGGCAGAACTTTCATGGTGGGTAGATGCACGGCAAAGAGATCTTGTGCGGTTTTTCCATTTTCGTCCTTGCCCGCGTAGATGTAGAGGTGTTCGCCGCACAGTGTGGCCGAGTGGTTGTACCGTGCTGGCACTGCTATCGGCTTGGACCATGTGAATGTGGTCAGATCTAGCACATTCATGTGCTTCAATACATAGGTGCCTATGTGCAGCACGCAGTTAGCATCCGTTTCTCAACAGGCTCCGCTAAGCGGACCTTCGAGTGTTGGCGCATACATTCCGCATTCTTGGCAAAGCCGCCAAATACATACAATCGGTCTTGGAAGACAGTGGCAGTATGCAAGTAGCGCGCCTGTACCTGATGGCCTGTCAGTTCTGGACGAGACCATTGTTGTAGGTCCAGATCAAATAGAACGATGTCATTGCAGAACTCGTGGTACTCGTTGGATCCGCCTGTGTGACACGGGGTAAGTGAACAGGAAGTGCGTGGCCGGCAAGCGCAAGGAGCACACACCAAACATGACCACATAGTTACGCCACAATGACGCAGTATGACCGTATCGCTTGGAAGGAGGGATTCCCTTATTGGTCTGTGTATGCGTGTGCGTGCGTGCGTGCGTACGAGTAAGCATGCGGAGTGTGTTGAGACGGACTTGCCTGTACTGCACGCCACTGACCGGTGCGAAGATTCAAAACGTGCAGGTGATCGGTCACCACGCCGCCACCACCATACAGATATAACAAATGTCCGCGGCGTGTAAACGATGGTCGCCACAGCCCGACTAGATTGTCACCAGCGGTGAGGCGAGTTGCCGCCAATGTCAACATATTCGTACAAAGTTCGCGTGACAACTGCTGATTCCGAGTGAATCAGCGCCGTCAAAATGCTAGACGCTATAGCACCTTGTCAGGCATCAGACGCATCGTGTAAAGACTAAGAAGAGGTGGTTTTATTACAGCAGCAGCAATAGGAAGCAATGGTTCTGTAAGAACCTGCCCAGCAACAGTGGCAACAGCAGCAACAGTGGCAACAGCAACAAACAGCCTCATACACAGAGATGGCAACACAACCACTTCCATGAGCAATCCATGGTGTTTTGGAAAAAAGAAGTGGATTGTTTGTCGGGACAGCTGGGCATGATGCATCCGCCTCAATACAGAATGTCAATGCTTCACCGACATGGCTAAGCGGTCCAACTGCTCCACCACTTCTCGCATGCTCTTGAGCTGCCTTCGCTGTTCCGCCCACTGCGCATACGTCACACGCTGCTTCTGACTGTGATAGCGGGTGAGCGTGATACGCTGTCGCAGCTCACTCGTCACTCGACCACGATGTCCAGCCTTGCGCAGCAGCGAGTCTATCGCCTCCAGCTTGCTCCAGCCCTGCTCCAGTGCCACATCAGGAAGGTATGTTGCGGTGTGGCTGCGTTGTTGATCGTCATGAAACTCAATCCGTATACCATGCACCCCCACCTAACCGCCCTATCACACCACCGCTTCCATCCCACAGGACATGCACGTCACCTCCCAGTCCAGATAGTCCTTGCCCGTGGTGAAGTTCGTAAGCAGCGACACCCTAGAGACGCGCGGAAGCATGTGTATGCATGCAGGTGTGGGTGACAAAGATAGACGAGTGCGGCGAAATTACGTGCAAGATAAACGCGGCAGCTCTGCCAAAGAGATGGGATCGAAACGATGGTCGCGCAACGCACTACACGCCGGTTTGAGCCAGGCATTCGTGTGAGCACGCTTGCCTGTTCAGTGCGTACTCGTGTAGAGCACTGTGTAGAGCCAGCGGCCGGAAATTACCAATACATCCGCGCAGCCGTTCGTTCTTGCTCTCGTGTTCCGCCACTCCTTTGTCATCGCTGGTACTGTGTCCTTTTCCATGAATGTTCCAAGTAATAAACAACGGGCTGACGCGACAGGTGTGAGTGGATGCACCAGCGGCAGCACAACGTACAAATAAGCGTCGTCAAAGCTGGGCGCAGGCGGGTGCAGGCCGGGGAATAGATGCGCTACTAACGTGTCAAAGCAATAGAAGCAATGTGCGGTGCTGGCTGGCATTGGTGTGCTGGCTGGGCAGGCGGCGGCTCCGCAAATTGCGGATGGCCGTTCGTGAGAGCGTGTGGAGGGAAGCCGCTGTGCGTCTGGTTTTCACCGACATCCAAGAGACTCACCGCCTGTACAGCAGATGCACTTCGATGCATATCCACGCACATGCAAAAAAAGCGGCACCTGGTGTGGCATCGACGGTGTGCAGCAGAGCAGTGGAAATGCTTTTGCAGCTGGCATGTTCATACGCGAGGCAGCTCAAGATGCTGCTGCTGCTGCTGCCACTCATGCCTCATCCTCAGCATGTGAAAGTGAGTGCAAAGCAGCCTTAGCATCACCATACGCCAGAGCGAGCGGGTAGTCTTGAACGCGCAATCATGTGTGGCTCTTGGATCCGACTTTTCAGTACGAACCAATGTCCATTCATTCACAGATAACAGTGCTCACGTGTGTACAAACAATGCATTGAGCACATGAATGCTTGTTGCAATCGAAGAAGGAGGAAATAGAAGCGACTGAAACGTCCACACGATCGATCACCAGGCACACCACGCTATACATCTGACTTCCTTCGCTTAAATCGAAGCTCTACATCCGCACGCTTTGAGTTCATCAATGCTGTCACTTGTGTCAGCAGGCCCAATGGTGATAGCGCCACACTCACACATACCATCGTCCCGTCTGATGCGTTTCCCAAAGAAGTGTCGTTCTCGAAAACGTTTTATGCTGCGCAACACTTTCGATTGCGCAATCGGGGCTTCTGACAAGGATGACAACGCCATCACCTGTATGCTAGCATCTGGTTCAGCGCCCTGTGTTCTGGCTCGAGCAAGCCTACCCATTGACATTGATCCCGTTCGCGTCATCTTTCTTTCGCTTCTTCGTCTCCTGCATGAAATCGTCTTGGCGCATGTGCTTGGATTGTTCTCTACACAGGTGGGTGAGCATCGCCGGTGGTTCAGCGAGCGAACTTCTTTATGTCCGAGTCGACCACAGCTTGCAGCACATCCAGCGGCAGCGCTTTCGATGCAATCTTCGTGGATTCGGGTGCTTCTACAACAACAGCAACATGCTTCTTCTGTGCCTGTGCCTTGTTTCGCTCGTCTATCTTTCGTAACCGCTCCTTTTCATGCAGCTGCTTCCTATGCTGGTTTAATAGAGGATTTTGCGAACGCAAATACTGTGTGATAGCGCTCTGTTTTTGTTTTGCAGCTTGGCGGGCGATAGCACGACCCGTCAGCCAGGACACAGCTTCTGGTGCGTCATCGCTCTCATTGCCGCTCTCTTCTAAACCATTGGTATGTGATGAGAATGGTGCATGGTGGAACAGGCAAAGCAGATGTGCAGTCAGTGTACCTAGGCTTTGTGGCGCGGTGACAAATGAGTCCTGTGACGCAGCGTCGCTCGCCGCCTGGGCCGGATCCGAGAGTACGGCCAGCGAAGTCAACACAGACTCTAATGCGACGCCGTCGTCTTTGTCGGATCCGTGTTTTGGTGTTTCAGCGTGCGCTTGCTGGTGCTTGTGTTGTTCGGTTTGTGTGTTGTGTGAGATTGCTGGCTTGCTGTGCGACACAGGATTCGCGCTTGAAGCCTTTCCACACGCCACGCTTCCGAACACATCGGCTGGCACTGCGATCGGCGTTACTTTGAATTGCGCAGCGGGTGGTGGTCGCCGTCGACTTCTTATGTGCGGCATTTGTGTGTTCTTAGAAAAAAGTGGTCTGATGCAAAACCGAGTGGCTCATTTATACGGCCATCCAGTTTCCAACGCAACGAAGGTTCACGCGCTCCATCCCCGCCCTCCTTCACGCTTTCCGGCGACACAAAGAGGGCGGAAGAAGAGGAGGAAGAGGAAGACGGCGTCTCTTGATTACAACGTGCTTTACGAAAGCACAGGTTTACTTGTACACAGGGCAGCAAACAGCACAGCCTGGAGAGATCCAATGATCCTGCGTATGTGGAGAAGCCCAATGGTAATATACAGCGCAGTGGCGATCATACTTCCGTGATGATTTGGCCCAGATCAACCTGGGAGAACCGCCGATATTCTTCTTCAGCTTGCACCAACGTCATGTCCTTCTTCTCCACAATAACTGCCACTTGACGCTTGCTGTCGCGTCGAGCGAGAATCCAGTGCCCACATTCGCTGACACGCACACACTGTTCACACACATCTGGCCTTCTGTGTGGTGTGTGAGCACGCAGAGCCACACCGCCAGCCAAGTCTCACCGTTCGAAGTCTGCATGAATCTGCAATAGGGCACGCATCACTTCTGTCTTGATTCGGCGGCGGCGCAAGGTAGACTGGACTGCCTGTGTTCGCATATCAAGGTGTACAAAGCGAAATGTATCCAATCGGCGCTCTCTGCCCATGTAGTGTGTCAGACAGAGGTACGTCATGGCATAAGGCGTCCTACCGTATTCGCGAGACGTGTATGCGCTCAGACACCACGCATCCAACAAACGCAACGGCGGGCATTTTCAGCCGTGGCTCCAGTTGCTCCATTGTGTCTTCAATGGTATCAGCAACTTCATCGGCATCCTCCCGAACACATATTGCAATGAACATATGCACTTCGCACTAGCACGCATACAGTGTGAGAAATAACACTGCTGGTGCTGAAAAGCGCTCCTACCTGATAAAGAATGACTCGGCATCGCTGTGTACCTTCATGGATATACACTACGTTAGGCTGATCGCACGTGCTAGGTATAGTGCCCATTCCTATGCCACGAAGGAACCGCGTGCGTGCCGGCTTCTCCAGCGTGGACACAGAATTGGATCGGGTGGACATGAGGGGTGTCAGCAGGCCGCCCATGTCTAGCCCGCCACTCTCGTCTCCCTCCTCGCTGTCAACTGGCTCTGGTGGCATCGTTTCCGCTTCTTCGCACCGGAATGCATCGTCAAACGCAGCACCATTAGGTGCGTCAACGAGAAGGACAGGCTCTTGCTTGGTAAACAGCATCGACACGCTCTGCACCCACTGCATTGGATTCACTTTCTTCATGGTGGTGGCCAACCACGCCGGATCTTCATCCTGAATAGCGGACGAGGTTAGTCAATAAGCAACACTCCATTCGCTCAGCTCTTTCGTCCATTCTGGCACTTACTTTGGACCTTCGTTTTCGATGATGGTCGTCAATGCGTTTTCGCCATTCGCGTTCACGATCATAGCATTCTTGTAACCACCGCCATAGTGGCACGCGGTCGGTGTCCGAAAGCCTGCCATCGTCTGCCACCCACTTTCCGCGCCAGAATATCACGGTGGACAGGATGCTGAGAGAGTCAGCGACCTCGTGGATCGACTCGATAATCGAGCTGGCCAAGTTGGCCGATGCTTTAGACACAGGCAGCATGGACAGACCTGCAGGTGGGTCAGCGGCAATCATGGAGACAGACAGTGCCACAGACCATTGAGCGCGTAGTGGATGTCCTGCTGAGCCACATCCCAGGTCGGTACCGTATGCTCCATAAACCCGTGCAGATGCGTGCGCAATTGCGCCACATCATGCCTACCTATCACATCGGCCATCCTACCAAACCGTAGCTACAGCGCATTACAATCCGCGTGCGTTCGCTCTCACTCCGCCGAGGCACATACACGAAAATCTGTGTATGCATTCTGCAGCATCACACGCAAGACAGTGTCGTTCACAGAGAGATCCAGGTACAGCTGCTGTCCGTCACTGCGTACAGTGGTGCCAAACCGCACACTCTATCACCTGGCGTTGGCGGCGTGCACGAAGAAGCATGGTTGCGTATATGCGTGCCTACAGCTAGTAGAAAGAACCCAGGCTCCACTTCCAGCTGCGCCAAACAGTACTTGCGAGACCGTACAATGTCAAATCCAGGATGTGTGGCAAAGTTTCTGTAGTGTGCGTGTGTGTGTTAAGCAAGCGAAGTGTAGTTGGGAGTCGGCTGCACACCCGGCAAAGGAGGAAAGCCCACGCGCTAAACCAATGTTGCGAAGCAGATCAACTGTCTCGTTTGAATCCGACGGCTGGTATGCATACAATAGTTGATCGGCTTCCAGCGGAACCCCAAGCGCAGGTGCGTAAATGCAGAACCATGCTAATGCTGGTGCACAGTACGCGTCCATGGAACGGCGCGGGAAACGAGTGTGTTCCCACGTCACAGCGCTACGTGCAGCCATGCCGATCCGCCATCAAACGGCGCTGCTGCAGTTCAGAGAAAGAAAGGCCGAATACAACTGATTTGTCTAGAAATATGGCTACTAAAAATGACACAGACGATTAGCAAGAGCAGGCGTTCGGCAGCTGGTAGGGCGGAAGCGCAGAGGAAGAACGGCGGGCGGGGGCATCAGGCGCGTTATAGCACCGTATCCGTGTCCTCAATAATCTCCACCAACACATCCGAATTACTACAATGTTGACTGGTGCCTACGGTGTTGGACGTGGCAGACACCATGCTGATGCCGACAGCTTCAGAGTGCTGCTGCATCGGGCTGCCCAGCAGCACTTGTCGCTGCTGCTGTGCTGAACGCCAGCGCAAATCCAGGCCATCCAACCAGACCACCAGTCGGATCAGGCCGCTGTTCATCATCCGCGGGGTGTATGCTACTATTTGGTATTCGACATTCCGTTTCTCCCACCACCCACCGTCGCGACCGGCCATGCCTGTGTCGCGCTGGTAGCGCATCTGTTCCATAGCGAAGCGTACGACCGTGAAGTACACTGAATACATGCCGTAGGTGATGAAGAGAGCGAGTATGACGTCCACCGTATAGTGCAGATGCGTGATACAAATGAATACGATTCCCAGTGCGGCGTGCACATAAGCGTACCAGGCCACACAGCGCCATTTACAATAGACACGCCATTGGATAGCGCAGTTGACCAGGATCATGGTGTGTCCCGAGTAGATGTTGTCGGTACATGCTTTTACAACGCCAACCATCATTTTGATTGACGTCAACAAGATCATGCCGAATGTTTGGTCGGTGGTGACAGACGGGACGCATCCGTTCTTCGGTGCCGGCAGCGTGGTCACCGAGAGCGTGAGCGCACGGTAGAAATAGAGTGAACCGGTGACCCAGAACAGCCGCCGAAGCAGGATGCACCGCTGCAGCCATGTGCGTGCGACAACAAACAGCATCCCGAGGAGGGTGAGCACGAGCGCTGAGATGACGAAGGCATCAGGCAGCCAGTCCACGGCCAGGTACGGTACATCGTCCAACACTAGGTCAGGGAGCGGGGGAATGAGATTATCGGCTTTCCAGTTGGTATCGGACACTTGCTGGCAATAGCAGCAGATAATCCCGGCGAGAAGAAGGTATAGAGCGGACAGCGACAGACGAGCAATCTCGGTATGCAGTAGGAAGTGGTGGAGCGCTGCGCCAACACGCTGCGCTGCCTGTCCCGACCTCGGAAGTAGTCGGTGGCTGCCCAGCTTCATGTAATTCTACGCGTATTGACTACGACAGTGCGAGATGTGTGGTGGGCGGCGGGGAAGAGGAGCAGCGGCACGACAGACTATAGAAAGGGAGAGGCCGTTTGCTGACACTCCGCGTTTTCGGTCGATTTGCAGCCGCTGCGAAAATGACACAGATACAACGATTGTTGTTTTCGCGCATGGTTCGCGCTGTGCGAGAGGGGTTAGCACATAGTGGTGGTACCAGAGTGTGTGCAGGTTAGGCGGCATGGAGAAAGGAAGGTGCTGCGTGTGCATATGGATGCTACGTATGTGTGTGTAGGTGCTGCACATGTGTGTAGGTGCTGCGTATGTGTGTGGATGCTGCATGCGTCGTAGTAAATTACATGCTTTACAGGTGCAGCACAACGCATATCTTCTACACTTGGCCAGCAGATGCTCGTGCCTTGTCACTAGACAGCTTTGGATGCTACTGCACTGCTTGCGTCTGTCGAACGTTATAGAGTGGCTTCGAATGGCTTCGAGTGAGAGTGCGGTGCACTCTGTATGCACAACACTGAGCAACACGTATCACAAACAGCTACAGCCGTTCTGTTCGAAGAACAGGTTCTCAGTGCGCATGCGTGTTGAGATACCGAATGTTCGCTGTGCCATAGCCAAGGCAAGATCCACGTAGCCAGTTTACCTCACCAGTGCTCCCGCTGTGGCCTATAGGCATGCACGAATCACTGACCTGTGCGGTATGTTGTCGTTGCCAGCTTCAACCGTGCAGCCACCATTGCGATAGCTTCGTTGCTGTGCCCACTTTGCACAATCGTTGCAGGTGCAAGGCATACAGCTTGTGCCCCGTCATATTCACCAGCAGACGCGATTCCCCTCTGTTTATCGATGCGTGGTATGTGTTGCTTAAGTTGTTGTATCGGCACTTTGTGTGTCTCACGCTTAGCGCTTTGGCATAGACACGCTGATCTGACGTCGCACCAACGACCACACAGCAATGCTACGTGCAGCGCTCTCCTTAACTATTATTCGCCCAATCCAGATGCATTGACAGGCGCCAACCTTTGTAGGTTCCGTGTGCGTGCTAGCAGTCGCAGGATCAGCAAGCGAATCCGCTTCCGTTCCTCGATGTGGCACAAAAAGCGAACCACTCAAACATCCGTAAGAAACACACCATGTCTTAAATAAAACACGCAGCACTTCTTCTTCCCCTGGACTTCTCCGCATGGACTTCTCCTTCACGGTGTGTCACAAACAGCGCGACTTCTGTGGGAGTTGCACGGCCACGGCCTTTTCCACCCAAAACCATCTTTGTGCAGTGGTCCACACGATGGCGCAAGTGGATTTTCTTGGGGTACACCTGTCGAACCGTTGCCGAGCAGGCGCCTAAGCGTGGTCATCGGCATAGAAAGGAATCGAGCTAGTGAAGAAAGCCACCGAAGAGGATGGCAAGGGAAACTACGAAGAAGCCTACAAGCTCTATTCGAACTCGCTGGACTATTTTATGACCGCGTTGAAATGTATGCAGCAAGCAAGGCGTGTGGCTAATACGTGTGGGCAGACGAGAAGAATGAGCGTAATCGCGACTCCATTCGTCGCAAATTCACCGAGTATTTGGAACGCGCCGAGAACCTTAAAGCCTATTTGACACAGTGCGAAGAGAAAAAGCAAGCGGGTGTGGTGACAGCAAACGGATCGTCAAAGTCTGGCGCAAAGTCGTGGTCAGTTGCATCCGCTGTCCTGCTGACATATGGCTACAGGGAGGGCGACGTGGACCAGGAAACGGGGAAGCTGCGATCAGGACTAGAGAGTAAGTAGTATGCCGGTGTTTGGGAGTACGCCTGTTTATCACCGGCTATGGCGAAAAGGTGTGATACTGTCGGAGAAGCCCAATGTGCACTGGGATGATGTGGCTGGACTCTCGGTGGCAAAAGAGGCGCTACAGGAGGCGGTGATTATGCCACTCAAGTTTCCACAACTCTTCGTCGGTACCTTTGTCCTTTCGCTGGTCATGCGGCAGTCGGCGTGACACCCGATGCAGGCAAGCGGAAGCCGTGGCGTGGTATACTTCTGTACGGACCTCCTGGCACGGGGAAATCGTATCTCGCCAAAGCGGTTGCCACGGAAGCCGACTCCACTTTCTTCGCCGTATCCTCATCCGATCTTGTCTCCAAATGGATGGGAGAAAGCGAAAGGTTTGCCTATGCACACACCCGCACATGCACACATGGTGACACGCGTCCAGACTAGTCAAGCAGTTGTTCGCTATGGCACGCGAGCAGAAGCCTGCGATCATCTTTATCGACGAGATCGATGCGCTTTGTGGCACGCGGGGCGAGGGCGAAAGCGAAGCTAGCCGGCGCATTAAAACCGAATTTCTGGTGCAGATGAACGGGATCAGTAGTGAATCGGACGGTGTGCTGGTGCTTGGCGCCACCAATATTCCCTGGCAATTGGATCCAGCTATCCGACGGCGGTAAGTGCGGTACACTGGTCTGTTCGCTGCTGCTTCCGCTGCTGATCCCGCTAGCTTCGAAAAACGGATCCACATTCCGCTACCGGAAATGCATGCGCGCGCACAGATGTTTCCCATCCACATTGGCAACACGCCGCACACGCTTGTTCAGAAGGATTTCAAGATGTTGGCTGAGCGAGCAGATGGGTAGGTGGACGCGGCTGCGCATGCATGTCGTAGACACTCACTGTCGAAGATTTTCTGGATCAGACATTGAAACGCTGGTGCGAGGTGCGCTTTTTCAGCCGATCCGTAAAATCCAATCAGCAACGCATTTTAAGCAAGTGGTTGGCGCGTCTGCGCAGCACTCCGACACCTCGGGAAAACACCATCTGACGCCGTGCTCACCGGGTGATACAGGCGCAATGGAAATGAACTGGAAGGATGTGGCAAGCACAGAGCTGTTAGAGCCCGAGCTTTCTGTCAAAGACTTTTTGCGTGCAATTGAAAGCAGCAAACCAACCGTCAACCAAGCAGATCTGGACAAGTACCGGCAATTCACAGAGGATTTCGGACAGGAAGGGTAGGAGACATCATGTGCGACCAGTAATGGATGAACGAGTAATAAACGCATCGATGCATCGTCCATTTGTTTTGCTTGGCGGTTTGCATGAAAGCAATGAACAATTGGTGTCCACCTGGCCAGAGCTGGAAGGTTGCTATGCACGTACCAATGGCGCAGCACTGCCTGCTCGCTCAAAGGGATACGCAAGACCGATGCTTCCCATACAGCGCTTGGGTGTAGTCTGTCGATGCGCATATGTGCGTCGTGCAACAACGGGCGAGGATGTGCTTCTTCGGTGGTGCTGATCACCGCTGTGACTCCAGTCACCTCTCTATTGATTCTGTGTCTGTCATTACATACACTGTTCTATAGCAGTGTGTTATGGACCGCTTGGGTGCTCCTCAGAACAGCCTAGGGACGAGTACAAAGCACTACACTGCGCCGTGCCGCGCCACACCGCGCCATCCATGATACAATGCCAAAACACATGCCTCTACGCACGGACGACGCCGCTACCACCACTGCCACCACTGCATACGCACGGGCAACCTCAAAACTTATGCACCTGCTCGGGCTGAAACTGCAGCTGCCGCAGCAGGCCTCCAAGCTTGCCCTGTTCCGTGTCCGATCGCTTCCTGCCACACACATGCTGCATAAAGCTGTGCACACTCTGTGTCACAACGCTGGGCGGAAAGCACACCTACCGCTCTGGACCACACACGAGCACCATGGTCTGCGCTGCCGGTGTGGCTGCTGCCTGAATATGCTGCGCACTGACATACCCTGCCGCCGGCATAGCGTCCGTGCGCTCCACCACATGTGTCACACGCAGACGATCGGCATGCTGTGCGGCAAGCACGGTAAGCGTGTCGTACAGCAGGATGTCCTGGTCGGTTTTGCTGGCATAGATCAAATGCAGCTGTGTGCGGTCGTCTGGATGCGCCAGCGCTGTTTGTATGAGCTGGTACATGGGCGTGATCCCCGTGCCGCCAGCGATCTACCCACAACGCGTGGTGTGTGTCAGTATGGTGGAGAGGGGGAGAGAGCGAGAGCGAGAGCAAGAGCCATAGTGCATACCATGCATAGGACGGAATAGGTGTTGGGCGTGTAGTGCCAGCTAGGAATAGGTCCACGCGCTTCCACCGTGTCGCCCACCGCCTTCTGCAGCAGCCAAGGCGTCATTTCGCCATCGGGATACTGCTTCACAAGTAGCCGCACATAGTCAGAGTCGTTGGTAGCTGAGGGGTCGTTGATAGGTGTGTAGGGACGCACGATCTGGATGTCGGTGTTGCGCAGCAGCAGATACGACGTGGCAGGAAATGCAGGCGCAGCAGTGCGCAGACGGAAGGTGAGCTCGGTGGTGTCGTGGGTGTGTGGGCGCTTCGCAACGAGCGTCATTGGCACGAAATAGTCAGGCGACAAGGGATGCGGTCGCTTGGCGGATTGCGACGCGCAGTAGGAGAGGGAAAGGGCGAACGATGCGAAGGCAAGCGCTGTGGTGAGGCGAGGATGGCGACGGAGTGTGGCGTGCATTGGGTACGCAGCGAAGCGGCTGCTTCCAGGCCGACTGACGAGCAGGCAGCGACCACCTTCTGCGTTGCACTCGGTGCAGCAGCAACAGACAAACACATATCATCAGTAGCATGTTTAACAAAGGAATGTATTCACCACCACGACTAGGAAGCGGGCAGGCAGGTAGATAGGAAAGGAAAGCTATTCAGAAAGATAGCAAACTGTTTACAACACCACCGCGTGACGCACTTATTCGTCGCTGTCCTTGCTGTCGTCGTCCTTGTCGAAAGAGAACAGCGATTCCCAGTCCCA
>QZWT01000177.1:0-25263 GCA_004114315.1 Cochlonema odontosperma | reverse complement strand
CCAGGCACGAGGAAAGAAACAGCCTGGCCAGAGGCTGCGAAAGCAGTGTCCTGCATGCGTTACATAGGAATGTCATGAATTAATGGTATCCCGCTCAGTGCTACAAAACCTCCGATCCTATGTCCAGTGCCTCAGCAGCGTCCTCAGACAAGGCCAGAGGACGCTGCAGGCCCTGAAGCAGTGCATCCAGATTCCGCCATATTGCAGCATTCGCAACCACCCGCTGATGATGTCCAGACTCTGCGTGCACATCCATGTCGTCGAATTTGACACGACAGTGTTCGCAGTAGCCAGCACGTACTGGCGCAGAGCTCAGTTCTGTCACCGGATCCCGTGGACGCTTTCGATCAGGAACGCGACGCTGCAACTGCGCCAACTCCAATGTCGTAGGTTTGCGGTGGACACGCTGCACTGTGTTCTGCGACACTATCAACGACGGAGTGATGCCCTGCACCGTGCTAGGAGTGATGGTCGTAGTGGCTATAGTACCGTTGCGGCCGGTGTGTACCAGTCCCGAGGCTATCGTGCTGACGTGGTGCACACGCAGCGGGGCAGGAGTGGTAGGTGTCTGACATGCTGGTGCCGTTGCTGCTGCTGCCGCTACCGCTACCGCTACCGATTCTTTCTCCATGCAGTTTTCCTCTCTTGCCAGCTGCTCCCTGAAAACATCGCCTCGCGTGCGTGGTTTGCATGGCGGTTCCAACACAGCTACCGGAGCTTCTAGTGGCTGTCGTTCCTCCTTTTCCTCGATCGGCGGCCGTGGTTTTATAAAAGGGCCACGCATCCGCTTGCCTCCGTCGTCTCCCATCAGGAATAGTTCGGGGTATGCATCTTCGTTGCGCCACTCGCGCACCAGAATAGGCGCGTGCATACCGCTGGTGTCCTCCACCATCAGGAACCAGTCGTTAAATATGTGAAACCGCGGTCTGTTGACCGAAGGAACTACTGCTCCTGCATGATCTGCCGCGTGATGGCGATTGGCTGCTGTGCCGCGACTCCGCTCGCGGTCCAACTGATCGCGCAACGCCATTCCCGACACATCGATGTGCACGGACAGCCCTGGCATGGGGCACAAACAACGTAGTACCTTATCTTCCAGCTCTAGATATGCACGCATACGCGCCACCATGAGTCTACAAGCAGAGCAGCCCGAATCACTGACTGTCCATTGTCCAGATTTTGATGTTCCATTCCATCGCCAGCTGGATCAGATCCCGATGCTGCGGAGCCTCCGAAATCGACCCAGCTTTTTTGGAATTGACTTCGCCACTGGCCATAACATTGAGCCGGGATCCAGCATCCCGTAGCATATTGCGTCTCCGTTTTGCAGCCGGTCCCGCTCCCGACGCTCTTGGGAGAAGAGGGCCCGAGCCACGGCTCTCGTGTGGCAGGATCAAATGCGTCACCTTTATAGAGAAGAATTCATCAACTTTCTAGGCTGTTGTCAGTTGCTGGACGCGCATAGATGGAGGTCATACAGCCCCTAATGCTTCAATTCTGGCGCGTACACGGTCGCAGTCGGTGCTGTCAACGTCGTGGAAGTGGAAGCGGAATTTGGGGAACGCTTTACGATAGGCGCGCACCCAGTTGGCGAAGCGTGTCTTGGGGCTAAGGGGCGGTTGTAGGGATGGACCAGGGATGGATGTGCCGACGGAAGGTGTTGGAAGGTTACCCAGTGGTGGAGGCGGATGAAGCGATGGATGAAGCGAGTGCGAAGCACCGGTACTGATAACGGCAACGGCAGTGGCGGCGGTGGCGGCAATGGCAGACATGGGTGCACTCATTCCCGCACACTCGCTCACTCACGCGCGTTGCTGCTAAAGAGTAAATTACAGCAGTCACTATTGTGCATATTCACTCATTCACGCATTTAACCAACGCGTCGATCGAAAAGAGAAGTCCCGGCTGTCGGATGGAGGGGTGTTTGCGCCGCATGAACGAGCGGTAATCGAGGCTCAGACTGTCGAGGGCATATGCACGTGCGCATCCGCACCCGCAACCGTTCCCCATTCTGTCTGCGTTCGAAACATCAACACTATCTATTGGCTGATGCGTGGTGGAAGTCAACAAAGATTACAGAATAGTTGTCAGTGCGGTTTGGTACTCGTGTACAATATGCTGCAAGTTACGGTTGACCGCTACTCCCCAGCACGCGTCAAATGGGATGTTCGCAAAAAAACATACCTAACAACGGAAGCAGCTGCTGTAACAGTTCACGCTTGGGGAATCCTAGCATTGTCGGCTTCCATTCCGCTTGTTCGTCCGGGTCAAGGCCAAGGAGCAAGTGGCATAGTTCGCGTGCTCGTGCATGGTCGTCAGCCCGAGTCAGGCGTTTTGCATACTCGGTGAGCCAGTATTGGAACTCAGAGCGCGAATCCAGCAGCACCGCACTACTCAACTGACACTAAAAAGAATGAGCCTTTCGCGACCGCCGGCAAACAAAGCCGCGTGACAATGAACACACCTCTAGATGGCGAAGCGATATTACACTCCCAGCACTTTCTCCGACACTGGCCAGCCGTGCGATAGAGGGTGACGCACACACCGCTTGTGAAAGCGCTTGCGCACAAGCCAAGGGCTGGTTTGGCTTCCCAAAAGTCCAGTGGTCTGACACTGAGTACCACGGGTCCACAATGCGGATCCACGCCTGCATTTGCAAACCGTACAGATAGACTTGGCCGAGCGATGTTGTGATCACAGGCGTGCCGTCGGCACGCACATGGGCACCATGGATCTCCGGCGCGGAAGACAACTTTTCCGCGTCCAAAACGGCTGCTTGCAAAATCGGAGCAATCGAAACGGCACTGAGGACGCTTGAAAGCTTGCTGAGATCCCTGCAGACCCACCGCGCGTCAACAGGGCCCACGCATGCGCATCCTGCCTACCAGACTGACACGAGGCCCACACCCGTGAGACAAAAGAGCATGCTTTGTCGGCAATCCATGTATGAGACGGGTGATTCAAGCATAATGCATGGCAAGATGCTACGCGGCCATGTGTCAAGCGTATGCATTCTTCGTGGCCACATACCGCTTCCCTGACGCAGAATATACATACAAACTGCCATCTTCGCACGAAGCAGCAGCATAGTCGGGAGTCCATCGCATCAGTGTCACAGCGCATGGCAGATAGTCGGTCCAAAGCAGTACTCCAGCCCGGCTGCAGATCAACCTGCACGGATCTGCGTTGCGGTGTGATCATCAGAATGCGCACAAAGAATTACCGCCAGCACGTGCAGGGTTGTGGCACTCCATTACCACTGACGCGTCTTCCGTTTGCACACGCGACAGATGTATTTGCACGCGTGGCACCGCTAATCGCACCTGCGATTGCATGTATGGAAGCCAAAGCTTAACGGCACCTGCACTCCTTCCCGAACCGTCTTCCTATGGAGGCGGCGGTTAGCATGGCGTTGTCATACAGCATCTTCTTGGGCACACCTGGTCAGTTGCCTTTTTCTCGGGTGGACGACCGCGAGGCCGTTTCAGGGATGCTGATGGAGTGGCGATTGCGGTGGATTCGCGTCGTTTGTTGCCCAACAACAGCCCCGAGATGCCTCCTGATGGCACGTCGTCACATGGCGAGCACATGGCCATGTCATTGCCGAAATTGAGCTTCGTGGTGGGCTGGTCACTAGGTGTAGTCTATAGGCAGTGAGCTTTGCAGGTTCAAGGGTATGCAATGAGCAACCGCAAAAAAAGCATTCTCCACACGACGTGAAGGAAGCGACGGAGTTCCTAGAATGCTAACACCAGTGTCGACGAATGAAGCAGGCAGAATGCAAGTGCGCTTACGAGCCTACAAATGTTGGCTGGACGCGTTTCTTGCCATCCTTGGAAATGACCACCGTTTGCTGCTCGGAGATTTCTTGCGCGGTAGGTATTGCTGGAGCTATGGGCATGGCAAGCGGTAGACCATTAGGAACCGCGATCGGTGGAACAAGCTCAGTGATCGTGTTTGTCGCCTGAAGTGCTAGCCGCTTCGCCTCTTCCTCCAGAAGAACAATGGTGGGATTCTCGGGAAGCGCCACTGGCTGTTTTTTGTGCCCGTAGTTGGATAGCAATTGTTCCTGTCGCGTGTCAGAGCAAGGTGCAGTGCTGCCGGGTAACGCCCCGTGTACCTGTTCCTCGGCACTGATCGGTGTCCCTATTTCCTCTTGCTCAAACACAATGGCCGACACCGTGCCGTCGTACGAGCATCCCAGCAAGGTGAGCCCGTCCGGCGACCTAGCATTCAATAAGGATGCCTGTTTCACAAGCCCATACTGACGCTTTACCAAGCCAGATCCAAGATGCTGTGATGACAGAGCGCGTCGGCAACCACCAGCGCACGCGCAGATCGTGTTGTCCATACAGAGATGGAGAAATCTTGGGAACCGGCAGCACACACTGTGACCAATTGCTCCGGTGATGAGGCAGAACGGAAGATTCTTGGATTGAATCGCTACACCCCGGTGAGATGAGCCTGCTCGAGAGGTGATGGATGCCCGCATCTATGCACATACCACTACTTCGATTGGTTGGTTGTGTCCGACCAACGACAAATCAGACGCCCAGCTTCCACGTGTCAACAGCGACGATGTGGCAAACGAGCCGTCGCTGGTATTGGCAACTGCGATTTGGGATCCGTCCGGCGACCAGCTACAGGACATACCGCAATGAGCATGTTTGGCAGCAACAGCCTTCTTCTTCTTCTTCCGCCTCTCGTGCCTACCTGAGTCGACGAAAGAAAGTAGAGAGTGGAGAGAGATCGAACGGCTTGGTCACGGTTTTCTCCAGGTCCCAGGTGCCCACTTGCCATATCCTCAGTGTGCGATCGTCACTCTTTTCTGGTGAGCGAGACGATGTGTACACTGCGTATCGCTCACCTGGGAAGCAAGATACTTTCCAGCCGGATCCCAAGCGAGCCCCTTGACGAAGTCGGTGTGCTGTGAGAGGTCCTTCACCAATTCTACTCACCGATCCGGCCCCCATAGAATAAACATCCAGGTTCCACATAGAATGATTGACCAAACGTTTTGCCGTGCCACACCAGCACTCGGCCATCAAGTCCACATGACGCAAGATAGCTGTTGTCCGCGGACCAAGCCACATCTGTCACATCTGAACCATTGCCCGTCAGCCCACATGCAATCATTTTGGTACCCGCACCCCCTCCTCCCCTCCCCTCACTCCTGTCTCTCACGCACCAGTGCGATGTCCAACAAGGCGTCGTATAGCCTTCCAATGCTCCACGTTCTGGACTTCCTGGCCGAACGATGTACCGGTGAGCGCTGCAGCAGTGCTGGAACCCCGCATCATATTATATAAACACATATTTGAGCACGCGCACACAAGGAGGAAAGATGTGTGTGCAAACAAGGGGCGAAAACGCGTACAGATCTCTTTGGTAAACAACAACAATGGTGTCGTCCGAGCCAGAGGCTAGATATCTGCCGTCGACGTTGGACCATTTTGTGGCCATAACTGAGCCTGCAGGAGCGTGAGGGGAGTGTGAGAGGAGTGTGAGGGGAGTGGCGAGAGAGCGATTGAGGAGGGTGGATGCATACCGTTGTGTGAAGTGAGTGTACATAGCAACCGTGGGGTTCCAGCGTCGTTCGACAGAACCGGCTGCATGCTCCATACTTTGACGCGCTGATCTGCTCATTCGTAGTGGATAGGCGTGGTTATTTTCACGTCACGATGCATTTGACCAAGCACACGTACCAAGCCCACCGGTGACGAAGCGTGTGCCGTCTGGATGCACATCGATTGAAAAGATGCTTGTACGTTGGCCCTTGTCATCTAGCATGCGAGCACAAGCGCATATACGGCGTTGGGGATGAGTGTCAGTGCGACAGCATAGCACACCGGACTTTTGTGGTGGACCCAGTCAACATGCACCAGATGCATTGTGCGCGGGCACTGCGCAAAAAAGTCACAGATATCTGAAGGTCTGAAAGCCCCACTCAAATGCTGTGTCTGCGTGCGAGGCAGAAATCATTTTATTAAGGTGTGCTGGTATATTGCCCTCCTCCTGCAGCAGGAGTAGTAGGGGAAAGCGCAGGAGCAGGAATAAGTTGATGATCTGAGTTACGTAAGGTGATGTCTGTCATGTACATGGACGTATGTGGACATGTTTGATACTGAACTCCAGACACACATATGTAGACACCGCGACGTTTAGCCATGCATATTAGACTGCATTGTTTATCGCCATTCTGCTGGTTTGGATGGCGTATTGGTAATAGTAGCACCGCTGCCGTTTACTGTAGGTGTCAGACGTTGAACAGATCGCATTCGGTTGTATTTAGTGCCACCAGTGACCATGAGCACAGTCAGTAGATTGCAGCACCACCTGTTCTCAAAGCATAGACATTTCCTTGACCCAAGACAACACACACACGGCACTCTACAGCTTCGACTTTGGGGCTTTGTAGGATTGCAGGAGATGGCGTAGTTTCTCAGGTGCATCCGTGGCTAGATGCGAAGGCAATGCATCGTATGCGGGAATCTTCGTGTCTTTGCGGAAGTAGACGTTTGTGTTGACGCCTGGGGAAGATGAGTCGTTTCCTGGGACGGACAAATGGTTGGAAACCACCTTTGAGAAGTGATGAGCCACCGTCAACGTCGATGGTGGTGCCGTTAATGTAGGCGGCGGCGGGAGAAAGCAAGAACACTACGGCGGCAGCCACTTCGCTCTCTGTGCCAAGCCGTGCAGAAGGATTCTGTTGGAAGGAAGTGGTGCGCAGTGAGAAATAGAGAGAGAGTGTGTGTGGTTGCCTGCCAGGATACTTCGGTGGCCAGTTCTTTGAGGACGTGATCGGGATACGTAGCCATGCCGCTCCCAATCACAGTGCCAGGGGCAACGTTATTAATGCGAATGCCGGCCGTTGGCCCCCACTCTACCACCAACGCTTTGGACAGAGCCTCCACTGAGGGAAAAGGAGGAGGTGTGGGTGGGCGTCATTGGCAACGGTGCGTAGATACCTCCAGCCCGCGCAGCACCACTATGCGACATGAAAGGCATTCTAGGTCGTGTGTCAGTTGCGTTCCAAGAAGTGGATTCGGCAGGCTGAGCAGTACCCACGCTTGAAATCAGTGAGCACGTTCACCACACTTCCACCATGCTGAGACATCCACGCGTCGTACACGGCACGAAGCACATTCCACGTTCCATTTAGGTTAAGGTCAACCACGCTTCTCCACCCCTTGTCGGAGAAGGTGGCAGCAGGCGCAAGGAACTGGCCACCGGCGTTGTTCTAAATCGTAGAGCGTATAAGATGCATACAGGTGCCAGTGTAGCAAGCCAGACACACGCACTACTAAGCAATCCAAACGACCATGTTTCTCCAAAATACGCTGTATGGCGGTGCGCACACTGGCAGCGTCACGAATGTTCATCTGCACCCAGTCGCCCTAGCACCTCACTGAGCATACAGTGATAGGCAGCTCGTTGGAACGCACTTTCCCGCCCAACTGTTCTATTTCAGCAGCAGTTTGTACCAGCTTATCCGTGCGCCTTCCAGCAATCACCACAGTAGCACCAGTGCTGTATCGTTTTTTAGAGAGCAAGATGGAGAGCGAGATGGAGGGGATGACGTACCGAGCAAGCTCATGAGCCACGCATCGACCAATGCCTGTGGAAGTCAGAGGTAACACGTACACGGCAAGCACACACCAGTGCCACCACCGGTGATTACAGCCACTTGGCCAGCAAACAAATTGTCGCGGAATGCGGAAGCGTAGCGATGCATGAACGGGGACGTGGGAGAGAATGCGCGTGGCGCGTGTCGCGTGTCGCATTGTTCGTTCTGCTGCACTCGCATGTCCAATTGCTCTGCCGGTGTGGCCGTTTGACACCCCGCTTCTCAACGTGTCACTCGCTGCGCTTCAATAACCGCTGCTTCCTTATGCGTTCCACTGCGGCTGCCCTGCCATGCTGCCGCCTCTGTCCTGGATCCTCGCCTCCTTGACACTTCCTCTTCTTTTCGACTGCCCGCTTCTGGCTCCCTCACACCTATCGGCTCCCCTTTCCGAAACCGCGCCGTGTTTCTCTGCTTTCAGGTCCTCGGCACGTCTTGCCACCGCCTGGTCCCTTGTCCCTCACCGCTCCCCCTTACGCGTCACCGACTGTGTTGAGCTGTTTTATGTGCGCCACACCATCACCCGCACACTCGGTGTCATGAAATGTATCAAGCAAGATACTCCTCGCCGCATCGATCTGCACATGGAGCTTCACTTTTTCATGGTAGATCCCGCCGCCACCTGTCATTGCCCATGCTATACACGCCCGCTTTCTAGAGGCTGCACGCTGATACAGATGGTATCATTCGCCTATTAGATGTCCTGCGCGTAGGCGCTTGGTCCGCCTTCGTGATGGAGCCTGCGCAGATCGATCTCATGACACTGCTGGATCACTCACCTGGCCATTTTGCTTTACGTGAACAGGATGTGGCAGTGGCTATGCATCCTGTTGTGAAAGGTGCGTCGTGTCAAACATCCGCTAAGGTCATTCTCGTGTGTGTATGTGTGTAGCACTGGCAGCGTTGCATTATGACGAGATTGCCCATCGTGATCTGAAGCTGTCCAGTAAGCGCGTCTGCTTCTTTGCGCCATTTCACCACAATGGAACAGACATTGTTCTAGTAGATGGCCGTTGCAAGTTGATCGATTTCAACTACGTGCTGATCCGCAACCACACGGCTACTCCCCACAACTATCACACAGTGCGGTGTGGCACCATGGGCTACGTCCCGCCCGAATACTACGCCAGAACGCCAGAACAGATCCCCGTAGACCCGCTGCTCACCGATGTTTACATGCTTGGTGTGGTATTGCAAGGCCTGGTGGCTGGCGCATTAGTTCCTGGCCCGTTAGAACTCATGTGGGAGGCAGCTGGGGAACAGGCACCCAAAGGGCTGTTGCCCTCCTCTGGCTTCTGGCAGTCCCACGACAACACCAGCAGTGGCTCCAACGATGTATCGTCTGCTCGCTACACTTCCTCTCACATGCAGCAATCTTACGGAGACGACCACAGTGACCACAGTGACGCGTCATCTGCTCGTTATGCCTTTTATCCGCCCAGAAACAGCACACGCCACTTCAGTGCTACATTCCGTCATCTCATCCGTGGCATGACCGCACTCCAGCAATCACGCATCAGCATGCAGACAGTGCTACAGCACCCGTGGTTCCAGCATGTCACCTGACAAGCCGCCCATGTTTACTACACCATAGTTCCAGAATGAAACGCACTGTATTTCTGTATCTATCCTGGCTGTGCAAATGTTGTTGATGCTTCTCTCTTGCCACCGCCGCTGCCTCCTCCATCCCCTCACGTGGAATGTCAACACCGCCGTTTTTCTTCGACACTCTTGTCTCGCGATCATCCTCTCGTCCTGCTCCTCCACACCACACAGCAGCTGCCCTCCGAACACAGCCAGCTGTGCCTCTGCCACAGTTCCACTCGCCGATAGCATATCATCAACAGTGTATTCTATGGCCGCCCAAATGCACAATTTCCATATCACCCCCCGCCACGCCCTCTCCCTTCCGACCCAGTGTCCATTTCCGGGCTTTATGTGGCAAGGGCATAAAGCCTCGTGACGTACCTGGCATAGGCGCTGACGGCAATGGCGGTGGTGATAACAAAGCGGGAGACGGAGACAGGAGGGAGAGGGAGGAGGAAGGGGAGGAGGGGAGTGACGCCGCCAATAACGTCTCCATAAGTACAGTTTGTTTCGGCAGATGCAATGGCAGAGGACGTTTTTTCTTCTCCGGTCGGATCCCCACGTGGCGCTGGGTGTCGTCCTCTAGGTAATGGTGGAGGATGAGGAGAATAGGGGCAATGTCAAGGAGCGACGGATCCATATCTAGGTCGTAATTGTGCTCGCCAGACACCAGCAGTCCAGGCACTGTAAGGTGGTGGTGCATCGCGGCAGTCGTGGTGGCGGTCGTCATCGTTAAGGGGGAGAGGCGGGATGGCAGTGCTGCACTTTCCGCCCTCGCTGCTTCTCTCACTACGCCTGCCACCCTCGTCGTTGCTGGAATACATGCGCTATCCATGCTAGTCACAGCACTATCCGCTTGTAAATGTATCTTTTGCATAGCTCGTAAGCTATACGCGTTAGCGTCTTCGTCGTTTCTGTGGAGGGGTGGACGAGCGGGGGTATGGCGAGACAATTGTGTTGCTTAGTGCGTGCCATGTTACTGCTACTGCTACTGCTCCATAGCGGCAATAAGAGCACAGGGTATACAATGGCTTCCTCTTTCTCACTTCGTGTGTGAGCACCATTCTACAACACACATGTGGCTGAAACATTAGCAGCAGTGCCATCATTGTCACCATCATAGTCACCACCATCGCCACCACCACTGTTACCACTGTCACATCCGTTTGTTGTTGTGCAAAAAGAGGAAAAAGCCTTTGTGGAAAGTGAAAGAAACGCCAAGATCTGCTATTGCTGTTACCGCTACCTCTCCGCTACCTATTGTTTGTTGAACAATTTACCCAACCATTTACGTAATACGTTCTTGTCCTTCTTGCTGGGGCTGCCGTCGGCGGGTGGTGCCCCTTCAGTGTGGAGTTGCTCGTCGTCGTCTTGCTCTTTCACCACCACCACGCGTGACACATCCACTATCCGGCCGCCCTTGGTGACAGTGGTTGTGGTAACGGTGGTCGTGACGCTAGCCAGCGATGTCCCTGACCCGTCCCTCGCTCCAACATGCCCTCGTGGGAACATTGGTCCAAGATCAAGATCCATCTCTCCTCCGCTGCCACTACCACCACCACCGCTACCGCCACCACTTCCGCTTGTGGTGGTCGAATGAAGCCACGTCTGCATACGGCGATCCCGTTCTTCACGCGCGCCGTTCGCAATCTTTGGCTTGTCCGCACTCACGAAACTGGTCGGGGGAGAAACACGAACAAGCGCACTCTTCGGCACATGCATCATGGATGGGGTCGGGGGTGGGGTGATGATGTGGCTCTGAGAGGCTAGCATAGAAGATTGTCGTCGGCCACCCACGCCACGTTCTCTGAGCGATGTTCGTATGTCCGTCATCGAGGACGACTGAATACTAGCGGAAGAGCTGGGCCGAGGTTGTCGCGGCTGTTGCTGGTGGTGTTGTTGGTGTTGTTGTTGTTGCGATGATACGTGAATGCTTGATATATGCTGGTCACCTGGACCCATAGGACGGATGGGCGTCGATCCGCTCACCGTTGATCGATGCCAAACACGGTCACCCACCACCGCGCTTCGCAGCGTAATGCCGCTGGAGCTTGGTCGACTGCGCGCACCTTCTGGCAGTGTGTGTGTGCTGGCGGATGCCGCACTATGGAAGGTCCCTACACCACTCAGTGCACTACTCGATCGGTCTTCCTCTAGCATCACCCGCTTTGCTAGTGGGAACAGTGGTGTGACGATATTCGCGCGCGCGTGTGTTGAAAACGAGGGGGGGCCTGTGGAGCCGTAGCGCATCCCATGGTCAAAGGACGACCGTGAAGGCTGGTGGGTGGGATGGAACGGTCGTGGACGCGGAGGTCGTGAATCTGGTCGTTGCATCCAAGTGAGACGAAACGGAGTGAAAGATGGGAAACAAGGGCGGGCAAGTGGAGGCAGCAGTGAAGAGAGAAGGCAAGACGCCGGTTGTGCAACCTTCGTCGAAAACCTAAGCAAAGTCTCCTCCATTCTAATTTCCCGAAAACAACCGATGCTCCATCAGCGATCCATCAGCCGAACAGCTTGCCCACCAAACACCGTGGCAGACATGATCTTTCATCCCGCTCCTCTTTCCACCAGTAATAAACAATAAATCTACTGTTTGAAGGATCAACGGCGCATCTATCCGCCCCACCACTCATCCACAGCCGCTTCTCCCAATCCAGCGTCACTGCCCAGCTTATGCGGCGCCCCTTTTACATAAAAATACACCAGATCCCTTCTGCATATATGCTGCCTCGTGCGCGTCTTTCAGTGTACTCCTCATGTCTTAGCAACATTCATGCTCTCGCGCAGGAACTGATAGACCAGGCGACCGGTGGTACGCCCCAACACCCGCTCCGTCCAATCGCACGGTTTCTGCACGAATTCAACAAGCGTGCCCGCCTCTTTCAAGGCATGGTACGCCAGCTGCGTCGTCATCCCAGGAAGTGATCGCATGAAGTTCTATGCCCAGTGTGATGCATTGCCATCACCACAGCATACCAGTGCATAGCTCGACTGAGAGTCCGTGTCCAGGGTGTCTTCGTTTTCGATTGTGTCCGCACCCAACCGCATCGCCGCATCCATATCGGGTTCTTCTTCGCCTCTCTTCCCATACGAGTGAGCATCGTCACACACACACACACACGCTTCTTCTCGACGCGGCTTACCTTCAAGTCTTCGAATAGATCTGCTGTTGCAGCCGGTCCACACGACCATAAGATCCGCAGTCGTGGGAAATGGCGTGTCAACAGTGCCAAGCGTGATTGCAGCTCAAATCGACTTGTTTCCCCACCGCTTTCGTTATGCTCCGACACCATCTATTGGTTCTCAACGCGTGTAAGCATTTCCGTGCACACTACCGCAACACGTACATCAAAAGAAAACGATTTCTCGCGGTCGAACTCGATCAGCAACACCGGCTGTGTGTAGTATCGGAACATGCGTTCCACTTGTGAAAGCAGCCGTCCAGATTGGAAGGAAGAAATAAGATCCGACACAGACTTGCGCTCCACGCAACATCGAGGATTGAGCACAAAATCACCCACTTTTAGTGTACACGGAAGCAGCTGCATTCCTGCACGGTAAAGGAACAGCGGAAGTGCACCGCGAAACTCGCGTACATCTACTATAACCTGTGTGTGTATGCGTGCGTGTGTGTGTGTTAAATCAGCAGTTCGTCCCCACATTCTTTTGCTCGTTTGCATACCTTGGGATCAACGAGTGTCAGCTTGCCGCCTCCAGCCACTCGAGTATTGACGGACTGCCGGTGCAGCAGTCGGTTTTCTGGTGGCATGATATCCACAACGTCGTCTGCCTCGTGCGCTGACACTGGAATCGCCATGATCTATCCCGCACTTAGTCTTACGTCTGCACACATGCACGAAGAACACACGGATTTTTCGTGGATCAGCCGCTCAAACGCGCGGCGTTCATTGCGAACCACACTTAGGTAGCGTTGCTCTTCGGCAGACTCTGCGTATGTCAGAAAGTAGATGCGGCATGGCGGACTGTCTGGACACATCGCCTGGTACATCTGCTCATCACCCCGTCCCACACCATTTCTGTCATTTAGTCATGCATCCTGCCTTCCCCACACTCTGTCGCCACCACTGACCTCCAATCGACGCACAAACGCAGGCTGTGGATCGACCATCACCACCATGGTGGGCGCCATATCCGTGAGCAGCGTCAGATCTTGATCGTTGTTTGAGTACGAGCGGAAACGAACTGGTAACGTGTCGTCCACAAGATCGAAGTGTTCTAGGAAATCGGCCGCCACCTCTCCCTCAATAACGGCGTCGCTACACACCACCCGTGTGTTCACGCGGACTGCAAACTATTGGCATGCAAGCTACCTGGCTATACTGCAAGTCGCCAGCTTCAAAAGTCCAAGATTAACACGTGTGCTCGGACTCGAGATGGACCCTGCAATGCCACCACCGCGCGCACGTCTTCGTTTTCCCGGGGGCGCCATTCCACGTTGATATCCAACTGGTTGTGTGTTTGCATGGAATGCATCGTGCTCGATTGTGAATCACGAGAGAACATGCATATAGCCTACCTTCCGGAACGGGCAGGGGAGCCGGTGCCGTCTGTGCAGCTCGGTCCAGAACCTGGTGAAACTGCTTCTCCCATGCGATATACTCGCCAAGTCGCAAGCTGAGATAACGCACGATTGGGTCTGTGTCGGGAGAAGGATCTGGAGCAGCGAATTGTGCAAGTTGTCTGCACGTTCGCTCCGATTCGCACATGACTAGACATCGATCTGGCGAATGTATGTCACACCCGTGTCACATATGCATAAGGGCCGCTCACCGGTGTCTTCCGCTTCTTTCAACACCTCCAACAAAGACAGCCATTTCGGCTGCGGTTCGAGCACCGGCACTAGACGCTCTTCCGCCTCGCTCACCTCTCTCTCGTAAACGCGAGCACGAGCGGTCTAGGTAAGGGTGAGAAAAGAGCAGCGACCCTGCAAGGCTACCGTGAAGATAGTGTCGGCCGCGTCAGACATCAGCCATTGCGACTGCTCGCCACGTTTACCGATACCACTGTTACCAGCTTGCGCATTTTTGGATTCTCGTATGGTGTCGAGGTAGTTGAGAAATGTCACGCAGTCGTATTCTAGCAAGCACCTAGGCAGGCTCGACATCCGGCTTAGCATTGCACGCCTACGTGGAGAGTCTGCGTAGATCGCGCAGATCCGCCACGAGCAGTCGTGTCCGCGGACCTATACGATGCCAGTATGGATCTAGCTGCCGTTGCAGCCAGTGATCGAAGGAGCGACTCATTGCTGCAGTAAGGGTCAAGTCTTCCGCCTCGATCTAAATAATGAAAAGGTTATGTTGCGTGGCGTGAGAGCCTACACCAATGCGAATAGAGCGCCGGATATCATACAGACATGCTTCCATGCAGTCGAAAATGGCCTGCTGTATTGTCTGCATCATGTCTGTCAATGGGATCCGTAGTTCGGTCACCAGCTCGTCTTTGGAAGACCGGTCCAGCGACTCAGCCACTTCCACGTGGAAGCTAGTGCGCCGTCAGCCGTGGGGTCAGCCGTGGTGTCCACGCATACCGTGGCCAAATATGCACTTTGCGAAGCAGTAAAGGCCGCAGTGCTGCTTCCAACGGTGCAAAGCCAGTGGCTATGAGTGCTTCCGGGTGCTCGGTGAACGCTTTGATAAATCCTTGCTTAGCAGGAGTGAGTAGCTGTGGCACCGATAGGCGTGCTGACCTTATTCTCCTCGCGGAACAAACGGATAATAAATGCCTCCATAGAGTCCTCGGTCACCCTGGCGTGTGTGTGGTTGAGCATCAGGCGTCACGCGACACGGTGATTACTGGTGCGCGTTGTAGACGAGAAGACCGGTGACGAGGTGCACAGGGATCCGCTTCAGTAGAAAGTCCAGTATCAGGATGCGTGATGTGACCGAAAGCACGCGGCCCTGCGGGTACAATGTTTCCCTATTGCCCGTGTCACAGGCAGTCGGGCAGTCGGGCAGTCGAGCAGTCAAGCAGTTGGAAATGGCTACCGCTCGGAGATGGAGCACTCGTTTGTGATCACGCGCAGACCGCGTCCTTTTACACCCCATTTCGTCAGTGAGCCGTTGATGTAGCTTTCGGTGTCAGAGTCAGCGTTGATCAACAGCACCAGGCTTGTTGGTTCCAGCGCAGCGGAAATGAGGGCGGCAAGGAGTGTCCGTGCCCCCAGGCCTTGGGCAACGACCACCAACGCGTCTTCAGCAAGCAGTTCGGTAAAGACAGATCGTTGGAACTTCAACGGCAACGGATTGACTGCTGCGTCCATCACGAACGGAGTGTGGTGGCGGACGGGCCAGTCGTAAATGGGTTAAGGTAGCGTGCGTGTTCCCACTTCTTTTCTTGTTTTCGCACTACGTGGGGGGGGGGAGGTGCGTCACTGGGAATGAAGGCGGGAAGGAGAGTAGCAGCAGTGCATTAATACATGTTCATACACTCCCCGTCCAGACTATCTATGTCATCGTGTAAAAGCAGTGAAGAAGCTGGCCTGGTGGCACACCTGCTGATCCTGCATCACACAACATCATTGAAGCAGTGGTTTATAGTGTGTGCGCACACACACACACACTTTGCCTACAGGGTGCACTGTAGCAGGATTATTGCGATAGTGTCAAGCACCAGATCTCCACATGTCGACTCACATCCACCTCGGGAGTAGGATGCAGTGGTATGCGCTGTTTTCGAGGCCGCACTATCCGCTTCGATCGAAAACCAAGCTCGCTCGCACGCAGAAAGAAATGGTCAATGACAATACCATCACGTCGTTCAAACGCCACCAACGCCTGGGTAGTGGGTGTGGCAGCAGCCGCGAGAAGACGGGCGGTCACAGCACGCTTGATACACTGCAGCAGCGGCTCTACCAGATCCCTGGAGTACAGACAATCACACGCGTAAACAAAATCATACTCACAGGCAAGCACGGAAGCGGCAGGCTCCGCGTCCTGCTGGCACCAGTCAAGAGCGTGCACAGCGATGGTCGCTTCTGGCCAGGCTTGGCGAATCCAGTGCACGTTTGACGCGACATTGGGATCGAGCACTGCTGCAACAACCGAGGGAAGGTCGGTGAGAGCGACAGAGGCGCCGAGTGCAGCAGCAGTCAATCCGGCAAGCCCACAGCCGCTGCCCAGCTCAAGGACACGCTTGCCCGCAAGACGTGGACGGGAAAGAGACAGGAACTGGGATAGTGCTTGCGATGCTTCCCATACGGTCGTTCCGTGGTTAAGGGAGTCCGTTCGTTGAAGCAGCGTGACAACGTGGTGGTCGTGCAACGGATACTCGCTGGACATCCACACGCCGCTGCGTTGCAGTCAAAAGTCAGTGTCAGTTTGTTGCCGCTGTTGCTGTTGCTGTTGCTGTTGCTGTTGTTGCTGTTGCTGTTAGCGCAACGCCGCACATGCCCCACTATTTCTGGCACTGCACTTGTACAGAGCATTAGATGGCAAGGAGAATGGACCAAACACGCGTATGTGTCACTATGTTGCACAGGAGTAGAGCGTGGTGACACCGATGCGATGAACTCCGATCCAATGCCATCACGCATGCTGCTCTGACACTGTTGATGTGCCATCAGTGTATCGCATTGTTGCATCGTTAGGCAGTTGGAACAAGCAACCGTGATACGCTTGTACACGCATATCGTATCGAAATGCTACCACAACACAGCTTGTCTCTGCCACAAGCATCAGTCCAGCCCAGTCCAACCCGGCCAACTTCCTGTCCTGCCATCACGGGATCTTCTCTGCCGCTGCATTCCAGCAGAATGAACAGGCACACGCTGTGGATGGCAGCATGGCGGTGGGCTGATCGTTGCCAGTTGCAAAAGGCGGTCACACTACCATGCCAAAGCCGCCACGCCCGTTGATCGCCAGCTTGTATCGTGCTGTGCTTGTTCATGAAAAGGAAGTCGCCACAGACCCCAGCACAGATCTTGAGGGATTGGAGGAGACGTGTGTGTACCTGGCAGAGCGGCTGGTTGAGGCAGGCGTCGCTTTGCCTGTGGTGACGGAGACCGAGGGTCTTTCTCGTCACCGCCACTCCGCCACGGCCATCCAGGAGGTGGTCCAACTGCTGGGCGCTACCGAAGAGGAAGCAGAAACCATTCTTCATGACGCAGTAACATATTGGCAACAAGCAACGGTATGTCACTCTGTGCAGACACCCCGCTTCCTCCCTGACACACACATCCTCGAGCAGTCTTCTTCTCTTTCTGCTGAGAAGGAGCGGGTGGCGGAGGAGGAGGAAGCAGAGAAGGAAGAGGAAGAGGAAGAGGAAGAGGAAGAAGAAGTGGAAGAGGGATGCTGTGTTATCTGCTACCGACACATGCCGCTCACTTTCCATCACCTGCATCCTAAAGCTGTGCATAAAAAGCTACTCAAAAAGAATCCAGCACTGACTGCGCTCCAGCTCTCCACCGTTGGAATCCTCGTGTGTCGGCCGTGTCACAGTGCGATCCATCGTACCGTGCGGGACCACTGGGTGCTTGCAACGCAGTACAACACGCTGGAAGCACTGATGGACATTGAAGCAATGCAGCGATGGGCCGAGTGGGCTAGCAAGCAGCGTGCACGGGGTGGGAAAGGCCACGACCTCCGCTACACACGATAGCCACGCCAACACACACCACTTGGAAGCATAGATAGCGCGTGTTGTTTACGCTTGCGTTGTTTACGCTTGCGTTTGTATCGTGCCTCATGTGGGATGCAGCAGCAGCGGCATGGCTGCTTCCTGAACACGCATCGTTGTCACCACCGCGTGGCTTGGGCAGATAACGCACACGTGTGCATCTTTTCCGCCTCCTTTTGCCTGTCCCCGGCTTTGACGTCGAACGCGCTTCTTCATGCACGCCACTCTCACTCTGCTCGTCGCCGCCCTTGCGCTAGCGCCTAACGCCTCCGCCTCGTACAACCACCGCGCCGGTTCTCCTCCTCCCCCAACACACACAAACAGGGTGGCCGTCCCCGTCAGCCACATCAGCCCTAACCAGTGGAACCTGTCGCACCCGCCACAATGGTACATCCTGTTGGTGAAGAAGCACGGCCTCGCCTCCGTTATGCGGCATGACACCGCTCCTGGCAGCCAGCACAATGTTGCCTCTGTCAACCAGCATACCGCCGCGCCCATCAATAAGCATACCGCCGCCCCTGTCAACAGGCATACCGCCACGCCTGCCAAGCACTCAGAACACCCAATCGAGGCGACCGCCCTAGAAATATACATCGACCATCTTATCAACACACTCGAAAACCACGAATCGTCGTTCGATGAAGACGATTTCGACACGCTTCTGACTCTCTGCGAGAGTGAGCCCAAACATGCGTTGCCACAACTCAAGGCAAATGTGCAAATGGCACTGCAATTCTATCACGTTTTAAACAGGTCACCCCCCAGCAAAGAGTGTAGCGATGTCACTGTCAGTACTCTGCGCTTGCTGAAGTTGCTGCACAGGCAATTGACCAGCACGGCCTCCTCCGCCCCAGTCACGGTTGCTGACATGTTCCATTCTTACGAAAGGGTTGTGGTATCGCTTCGCACTAGCCAGATCTTGATGAATGCACTGTTCTTTCCTATCAGACACCTGGTTGAGATGATGGAGCAAGACGCGTTGCTCGGAAATCACAAATCCATGATGACAAAGATCGCAAAGACCTTCTCCAGTACGCGCGGAAATACCGGGAGCTGGGCTCGCCATGTATTGGATATCATGAACGAAGAGCATGAATCATTGCGTCAGTCCCACACCACCACCACCAGCACTACATCCAGCTCTCCTGGAGTGCACGAGCGGAGGAAGAAAGAGGAGGAGGCTCGAAGAGCTGCTGCTGCTCACGAGGCAAAACTGAAGGAGGGAGAGGCAGCACGACGTTCGGCTGCCTATGCGGCACAGCTGATGCGGGAAGAGGAAGCTCGAATTGCGGCAAAAATGGAACAAGAAAAGCTAGATGAGCAATATGCTCTGCAGCTAAGATCCGACGAGGAAGCGCGTTTCCAGGGCGGATCACCACCCCCCTTCTCTCACTTACCAGTTCATGAAACCGACGCTGAAATGGCTAAGCGATTGAGCAAAGAACTCAACGGCCATCGCACGCTGAACCAAAAGGCACCCGGCCCCCACTCCAGATGGTGGCAATAGAGCACGACCATACGACATAGCGTGAGGGATTTCGAGGTGCATGACGCGTACGAGCGTGCATAAATGCTTTAGCTTTGCATTGTTATATCAGTTGGATACAGAATGGGATGCGATCCTTTCTTCTACGCAGAGCCCCAGAGCGACATGCCTGCTGCAGCAGTATTCTCGGTCTCTCACCACGCCCATTGCACACGGGCAGTAGAGGGACAGCACATCCACCAGCGTGTACTGCGTTTGCTACGCATTCACATTCATCTCCAACGCACACTCCGTTATCTCCACCAGCGAGCCTCTTCAAGCACGAAGCCCATGTATGCGCTTCCAGGCATTGGTGTCACTGTGGCTGCAGCAGGGCGGCGTGGTGACACGAGACAAAGTGTGTTGCGAGATTCGCCGATGCTGTTTGTCGAGTGAAGCAACACACACAACGAGCGACACGCGCTTCTTTCTCGCACTCCTTTCTCGCGCTCCACCGCCATGACCGACCACACCAAAACCGACCTCATCACTCTGACACGGCATGTGCTCAACGACCAGGCGCACGTGAAAGAGGCCAGCGGCGATCTTACTCTTCTCCTCGTCTCCATCCAGCTGGGATGCAAGTTTGTCGCCACTTGTGTGCGCAAAGCTGGTCTGGTTCATCTGTCGGTGAGCAGCATTGCACGCGCATCTAACGCCCGCGTCGCGTAGCACAGGGCTGGCCGGAGCCACTAATATACAAGGAGAAGATGTGAAGAAGCTGGACGTGCTCGCTAACGAAATCTTCATCAACTCGCTGGTGTCGTCGGGCAAGACCGCGGTACTGGTCTCCGAGGAGAACGAGACTGCAATTTTTGTGAACGCAGATCGGTGTGGAAAGTATTGTGTCGTGTTTGATCCGCTAGACGGCAGCTCCAACATCGACGCTGGTGTGAACATCGGCACTATCTTTGGCATCTACCGTGTGCAGGACGACCAGACTGGACCACAGCTTCAAGATGTGCTGCGTCCAGGCACTGAAATGGTGGCTGCTGGCTACGCCATGTACGGAAGTAGCTGCAACCTTGTGCTAACCACCGGTCATGGCGTGAACGGCTTCACGCTAGACTCGGTAAGTGGTCGTGCTGACAAACAATGCACTCATTGCGGCAAAGAGTATTGGCGAGTTTATCCTGACACATCCGAACATCCAAGTACCGCCGCGCGGCAAAATATACAGCATCAACGAAGGAAACTCGGTCTACTACCCACCGGCTGTGCATGCATACTTGAACAAAGTGAAAGCTGGCCCAAAGCCGTATTCCGCCCGCTACGTCGGCTCCATGGTTGCCGACGTGCATCGCACCCTACTCTATGGCGGTCTGTTTGGCTATCCCGCCGACACCAAGAGCAAATCGGGGAAGCTGCGTGTGCTGTACGAGTGCTTTCCCATGGCGATGATTATGGAACAAGCAGGTGGGAGTGCCAGCACCGGCTGCATGCGTATGCTCGAGCTGGTGCCAACGCACATTCACCAACGCAGTGGCATCTGGCTAGGCAGCCGGGACGATGTGGCAGACGTGGAGGCATTGTACAAACAATATCCGAATGCGTAGTGCGGTCGCACGGTTTGGAAAGTGGCGTGTGATACTGTAAATAGTGCCACGAGAAGACGCACATCTAATTGCTCGCTAATGATACATCGTCTATACCTTCTTGGTGATCACAACTTTCCCGTTTCCCCTGCTCCTCTTCCGGTAACGATGACGCACACGGGGACAGGCTGTTCTCGTCCGTAGACGACTCGTGGCGCCGCTTCCTGCTCTTTGTGCACGTCATCTTGCGTTCCGGAATGACTGTGAGGAACGCTTCACGCCAGTCGTTTGTGTTTAAGAACTGCACCAGAATATCAAACACTATCCTTGGTTGATGTTCACGTTGGCTCTGTGCACGCACCATGGTTCACTGTCAGCACTTTGCGATCAGCCATCTGGATAAACTGTCCGATGGGCAGCTGTGCAGTCCGGATACCTTGCTTCGTCGCCTTGTCCATCGTCAAGCCCTGTGCCCACCATCATCATCCCATCCGCTAGCAGGCACAGCTCACCACGCGCGGGCTTGCCACGCACTTTGTGTCTGTTCTTGTCAACGAGTCCACCGATAATGTAGACGGCATCCGTTTCAAATGTTTCCAGAACTGTGTCCGAATCCGCAGTCAAGTAGACCAGTCGATCACGCTCAAACAGTTCAAGATAGTCGCGTGCGTCAAAGTGCGTGTGCTTTAGATGTGTGTATTCGCGGTGTGTGGACGTGAACCGTTGCTCAATCCTTCCGCCAAAATTGACCACATGCAGCGGAATCATCTTTACAGCAGACTTGTTACTCGCATGGCAGCGAAGTACTTGTGAGCATATGGACGAGATCTCCTGGCATTTGGTCAGCAAGTTGAGCGAAAGCGTGGAAGTGGTCTTCGCGATCCAACACCAGCACACACCTTGTCGTTCATCAACTCTGAGAACGACATGTCCAGCGCAATCTGGAACTGTGCCGGCGGTCTGTTCGGATCTGCGCGTCGGCATTTGGGCGGTCGTGGCGGCAGTAGACCGAGTTGCACTTGTTCACGACGCTGCTCTTTGCGTGCACGCTGCAGCTCCTTCTGCTTTGCTTTCCATTCGACGCGTGTGGCCACGCGTTTTTCTGCTTTTGCCAGCCTTTTCTGTGCGTTCTTGGATAGCGGCGCGGCTGGATCAAGCGGCAAGACGACAGGATCGGCGGAGGTGGCTGTGGCGGCGGTCGAAGTGGCCTCTGCCATTGCACAGCTTTTGAAGAGGGAAAACGTAGGCTGCGTTTGGCTGCAGCCTAGTGTCTTTCCGTGCAAAGAGAGAAATCTGCTCTACCACTCCGCCTATCGATCCGCCGCTCCCCAATGTGCCTAAACGAATAGCACACGTATTGTTGAAAAGCGGTTTGGATGAAATGGAACGCGGCGCTTTCCTGGTTGCTGATGCACGCACTGTCCTTCAGCCACCGCTCGCTGTCTCTCCACACCGCTTGCCACACGCTGCAGAGACACACAGCCATGGCCACACACTACCGTATGTCGAGTACCACCCAGTCTTGTCACAGTTGCTGCTACACTCGCTTCTCTGCTTGCTTCTACCAGTGGGGGATTCCTTCTCAGTGTCAGCACCGTGACAGTCTCTGTCAATACCGTATCCTTCCTGCGTGCGACACTGCAGAGCTG
Source organism: Cochlonema odontosperma (assembly GCA_004114315.1). Taxonomy (NCBI): domain Eukaryota; kingdom Fungi; phylum Zoopagomycota; class Zoopagomycetes; order Zoopagales; family Cochlonemataceae; genus Cochlonema; species Cochlonema odontosperma. The sequence goes on along the minus strand of QZWT01000177.1, from coordinate 2,709 downwards.
CTACGTCCATCCGCCGCTGTACGTAGATGCGTCGCTTTGGCTCTTTTGCACAGCGCACCTCTGTCACCACCACCTGCGCCGTCGCCACCAACACTAACACCAACACCAACACCATGCTACTACCCATACCGCTGCACCGTGTCATGTCCCAGCAGAGGTGCGACACCGTCGACAGAGTAGAATGGTTATCTGTGTGGTTTGTGATGGTAGCCGGAGCGGAGCAACCGGGTGCATACACTGCTGTTGCCTTTGCTGCTGATGCAGGTGGGCCACCGGGTATTGACTGGCAGTGATGCGATGTGACATGGTGTGATGCGATGCATACAATAATGTGATGCATGTGTGTGTGTCACAACGGTGTGCTCATCTCTCCATCCACCAAGAGGCACGGAGCAGTGGCAAAGGGTCACATGTCCAGCCATCGTTTATTGCCAAGCACGGCGGTTGAACCGGGTGGGAGAGAGTGGAGATGGCTGCTGTGCAGAGATAGTGGTGGGGAAGTAGGACGTACTTGAGCAAGGGTGGATCACTTGGATGCATGGATACATGGATACAGATTGTTCTGAAGCCATAGCTTGACAACAGACAACAACGTGCTGTTATGCTGCTATGCTGTTGTCTGCTCCAGTCAGAGGTGCGATTGTTTCCGCTGTCTATTGACATAACAACATTTACTGTCCATCGTCTACTATCTACTATCTATTAACCATTTCTGTTATCCTTCGTCTATTTGCTCAGTGTTGTCACATATGTTAGAACAGATAAAGATGTTCGACAGTTCACCTGTATTCACACCCGTTGTAACGTGGAAACCATGGAGGAGGGGGTGCTGAAATGGATATGTGAGGCTGCCCGTTTGGTGTGGTGGTGGGCGGGGTGCGTGGGTGGTGGGAAGAGGCACAGGCGAGGGTGCATCGTGGGGACCAGCGGGGCGGTGGCGGTGGCAGCGGGGCTGGAGCCAGTGGCCACCACCAACACCACGCCCACGACATCTTCACGCCCACACATCCAGCCAACCAGCAAGCAAAGCAACACCAGAAGCACAAGAGGCGGGTGCAGAAGGTGCATCACGTGCAATCCAAGCACCACACACAGCTCCGCTACAACGGATCCGTCAAAATGTGGAAATCCGTCAAAACGGTTTTATATCCATCCAACATGTGAATACAACAACACTACAACAATGTATCACTACGATGCACCGACACTGCTAGTTCAACAGATCTGATACTTTTCTTTTTCTTTGCAAGAGCGGGGGGACTGGCTCTAAACATGCTTCGATCAACTTCAAACGTTCCATTTGCTGTTTTGCCATTTCGCTGAAATCCCGCGTCCACGCACTTGGTATAGCGTGATCTGCATTTTCTACGACAAACGCTCGAAGACAGAAGAATGGCTCAACGCAAGATGAACCGTTGGAAAGGAGCAACAGTGTCGGATCAATCACCATCACATCCACAATCTCTCGGAGATACTTCGCAACCGGACGAATGCCATCCACTCCATTTGCAATGGCTGTGAGTGCAGAAACATACAACTGAAGTGTGCCAGTCAGACTTCCGCTCTTGAGCGCCCGCTCAGACACGACTTTCATCGTGGAGACGCTGCAATGCAGTATTCCCAGCAACTGTTGAAGAACATTGTTGGCTGAGGTTCCAAAAGAAGCACGGCCAAGGGGCGAATGTATGTTCTGCATAAGTTTCATCGTTTTCGTGAAATAGGTCTTGGTAGTGGAAGGGAGCGCAGGATGATACACGAGAGAGCCGATACTACCGATTTCCGGCAGATAATACGACGCAAGCGCATTCATTTCATTCGATAGGTCGCGGATATGCATCAGTATGGTACTATACCGTGTGACCAGCACAGGCGACGTGCCATGATTCAGTGAAACGCTGTTTATAGCGAAGGTGCGTAATGCACGTGCTTGTTCCTGCAGATCTTCGCGTACTTCCTCGTAGGGTATGGGGTATAGCACGGAGCGAGGTGGCATCTGCGCGGCAGTGCTGGTGGTGACGGCGTCGAGAAGCGCTACCGCCGGCGGCTGCTGGTCCCGGTGAAGACTGATCTCTCCGCCATAGAGTGTGTTGTACAAACAGGCAAGATCGGTCATGAACTGATACATTTCCATGGCGGTGTAGTGTCTGAGGTCGGCGTGCTTGCGCAGGACGGACAGCAGAAGGGGGCGTGCAGGAGGATCATGGTGCGTGTGGTGCGTGGCGGCGGCGAACGGTGTGTAGGCCAGAGCAACGGCCGCAAGAGCAAAGATGTTGCGGAACTGCATGCGTGTGTGTGGGTGTGTGTGGAGCAATGCACAAGCGCAGACAATCGAAAAAGCGGCGGGTGGTCGATGCAACCGTTTGCGGTCACTTTGCCTGCAACTGCAACCGACCAAACTGTGACAGGTGGCAGCAGGCCGCACCACAAGCCACCAGCGCTGAAACAGCGACACGCACACAGCGGGATGCATTGCCCCTCTCTCTCTGTCTCTATGTAGTCACTGTTTACCATCCTCTTTTATTTGTAGTGACGCGTTGCTTGCCACTGCAGGCAGCTAGTGGCGACGCCCGGTGGTGCGTTGGCGGGTGCTGGTAGGGGCGACAACAACAGGCACCAGAGGCAGCAGCAAAGGCACAGCCAGCTGAGCCAGCACATAGATGGCTGCCTGTGCCCAGTAGGGCACAACACGCATGGCCACAATCCAGGGAG
>QZWT01000176.1:0-25279 GCA_004114315.1 Cochlonema odontosperma | reverse complement strand
TTTTTTTTTTTTTTTTTTTTTTTTTTTTTTTTTTTTTTTTTTTTTCGCGCTGCGAACCATTGATCAGCTTACTCTTTCTCTTCCCTTACACATAAGCAAGAAACTTTTGCTAACAAAAAAAATAAACTTGTACATACTTTTTTCTCTCAAGACACCAAACTACATTCTCGAACACAATAGACAACATATGAATTTGCAAACACGAAACAGTTGTACTTCGATGCGCGACATGGTCTTGCATTGTAACAAGAATTCTCCGAGCACGAGTGCCAGAGCAATTAGGAAGTTTAATTTTTTGGGGGGAAACGGGAAGGGAAAAAGAACGCAACAATAAACAACAACAAAAACGAGGGAAACAAAAGAAGAGAGGTGATTAGGTGATTACAGCTTGCCCTCAGGGAAGAGCACCTTCTGGACTGCTTCAATGACACGTCCGTGGATCTTGGCATGGGCAGCAATAACGCCCGAGTTAGTCGCCAACGTCCTGCCCTTAGAAAAGTCCAGAGGTTGACCATGAATATCTGACACAATACCACCCGCCTCAGCGACCAACAAACTACCAGAGGCATGGTCCCAGATCTTCTCTTCGTACGTTGCGCTGACCGGCAGCCTCAAGTAGACCTCCGCATCTCCTCTTGAGAGTGAGCAGTACTTGCATTGACTGTCCATCCGGACGGGTGCCTTGGTGATTCCCAACAACTGTGCAATCTTGGCAGAGTCGCTCTGGTTCGAATGCCCGCTCTCAACACTCTCGCAGAAGGATGCCTCAGCAAGAGATTGAATAGAACTCATCGAGATTGGAGTCTCTTTTGTTGATGAGAAATTGCGCTAATAGAACCAACACAATAGATGAAGAGGAAAGAAAGATATATATATATAACACAGCGTCAGGACAACTGCGAATTCATTCTTGGGTAGCACAAATGAAATGACAACATTTGAAGTAGAACAAAAAAAGAGATCCATGACTGGAAGAGCGGGTCAGAGATGAGCTGACAAAAATGCTTCGTACCTGGAATGCGCCTTGGCCCTTGACTGTGATAAAGAGACATCCCTTCTCGCCATCCTTGTCCTTGGCATCAACGGGGAGGTTGGGGCAGCCCATCACACCAACCTGGACCTGACCATCGACAATCAGGGCCAAACACACTGCAAACTGCTCGCCTCTCAAGAATCCTTTTGTGCCGTCAATGGGGTCTAATGCCCACATACGACCATGAGCGCCTCCAGCATACGTTCCGCGGTCTATCGTCTCAAGAAGCTGAACGTTCAACAGATAAATAGTTGTGTGAGCCGAAGAGGAGAGTAAAAGAAAGATGAGAAAGAGAGAGAGAGAGGGTAAACGAGGTTAGTGAGGATGGTACGATACATCTAATACGTTATTTCTTATGTCCGACCCCAGCGAGCAATTAAAAATTGCCAACGAGTGTCAGGAGCAAAGCTCATCATGACCGAGAGAAATGGTGACAGCACCTCTCCGGAGGAAGGATAGTTTCCAAGGGCGAATAGCGCAAGATCTTTTTTTCCCTCCCTTCCTTCCCTTCCTTCCCTTCCTACTCAATTAAAAATCTCCATCTCAAAACGCAAAGTGAAAAAAAAAAAAAAAAAAAAAAAAAAAAAAAAAAAAAAAAAAAAAACGGTCCGGTCCGATCAGGGCAGGGCTTCGCGCTTTTTCAATGTGTCCTGTCCTGCTGGTCGTAAAAAAGTGGGAATTGAAAGGAGGGTGGACTGCAGTTTCCCATCTCTGTCCTCCCGAGCCATCCCAGCGCATGATCCTCCTTCGCTTGTCACAACGCCAGTCCTTGTTCAATTGTTCCGAGGAAGAAAAAACGAAGGGCATTAATTGCATCGCAGGTGAGGGAGATATAACGTACCGATTCCTCTGTCAATGTCAATGCCTGGTCAAGTCCACTGTTGGCCAACTCCAAAACCTTCTCTCTCATCTGACGACCTTCCTCGCCCCTCAAATCCTTGGAATCTTCCTCGCCAACAATAGGGTCTTCGGGGAAGGATTTGTGCAAGATGGTGTTGATGACAGCCTGTGCACTGAAGTCACCAACTAATCCATCAAAAACATCAAAAGCAATAAGAATAGCAACATGAGCATTGGAAAGCAAAAAGAAACAAAGAAGAACAAAGAACGATTAGCATGGAAGCAAGGGTCCAACGGGAGCGCATGCGGGAAGGAACGTACTCCACAAAATAAAATGAGCGAAAAAGAGATGGCGAAAAACGAGATCATAAACAGATGTGGGAATATGAGATCGAAAATTGCAGAAGGAAACTGATGTATTAAAAATAAGGGGAAACGAAACACGCTCAACAACAAACAAAACAAAACACATACTAGTGACGGGAGACTTGTCCTTTTTGGTGATCGTCTCACCATTGACGAGCTTTGTAAAGACCCGCTGGCAGACTTTGCTGGCAGACAGGACGGCGTGAATGGCGACAGCACGTTCCGCGGCAAATGCAAGAGCTGGATCATTGGAATGAGAGGGAGAGAGATGGGTGGTTCTGCCGATCAGTACTCTTGTCTGTCATGGTCCGATTGAAATCCTGCTGATCCAAGTGAAGTGAGCAGCCTTCTTCTGTCCGGCTGACTGGCTGTATAATGCTCCCGAGAGATAGGTTCCTGACAAAGCATCATGATAGCAGGGAGTTTGTTCCATTTACTATGCTCCCGATGTAGAGTGCTATCTTGATCCCAAGTCCATTGTTGTACATTCCATTGTGAGTTTCCCGGTGTGAGCCTGTTGCAAGAAGTAGTAAAGGGACTTGAGAGAGAGAAGAGAAAAAAAACGAGGAGGAGGTCCTCGGGTGAGCTGCGATGTGTGTTTGCCTGTACTTACCAGACATGATGAGGAGACTAAAGGGAGTTGTGAATGAGAAGGAGAGAGAGAAGGAAGGGAGAGTGAGGAATGCGAATGAAATGACCGAAGGGAAAAAAGTAAGAAAAGTGAAGAAACTCGCTCTCCAGCTCTTGTTCTTACTCGACTGCCTTTTTTTTTTGCGATCCTTCAAGGGCAAATGAGAAAGAACTGATTGAGCAGTCCCGACCGATGGCGTCAAATTGCGGTGGCCGATCTCTTTTTTTTTTATTACTTTTCGTTCCTCTGCAGACTCGTATTGAACACACCACCTTCTTTCCTTATTTCCTTCATTCATTCACCGATCCCATCGCCCCTTCTGAGGGTGGGATGGCCGTGGACTTGCGTTACCATGGGAACCCGGAGGTGGGGGACGAGGGGGAAGCGGATAGCCGCCCGGTGGAGGCGGCGGGTGGAAGAAATGAGGAGGAGGAGGCGGCCGGTGATGAGGGTTAAACATTCCCGGGTGACGGGGAGGGGGAAAGGGTCTCGCTCCTGGTGGCATTGGTGGTGGGGGCAATTGACCCGAGTAAGGGTGTCCCATTGGGGGTGGACCCGGAGGTCCTGGTGGTCGCTGTGGTGGATAAAGAGGTTGGTGGAATGGAGGATAGCCTTGGTTTTGACCAGGAGGAAGAGGGCGTGGGGGAGGTCGGCCTTGGTTGTGCAGGGATTGTGGGGGGAATTGTGGCTCAGAGGGCCGTGCGTTTGATGATGGGTGGTGTGGTGGTAGATGTGGAGGAGGTGGGCGTGCATCTACGGGAACAACAGACTGATTTGGTCTCCCAGGCCCAGCCGAGAGACTGTTGGTTGGAGGGGTAGACGTCGGTGCGGGACGCTGTCTCTCCTGGGCCAATGCTTGTGTTTGTGGGGTGGAGGTTTGATCGTTCGATAGAGGGGCTGCACTGTACCCTCCCGTCTCTGGACGAGTGGCCTTTTGGAATCCAGACACCCGATATCCCGATCCTTGTCCACGGTGATTATCCGCAGAGTCTCGTCCTGAAAAATCTCGCTGATGCCCTGCATTCCCTCCTCCTCCTCCTCCCTGGTCCCATCGGTCGCCTCGAGAGCCTTGTCCCAGGGGAGTATTGTTCGACGCCGTAGAGTGTCCTTGTTCCCCAAATCCTTCAGACGACTGAAACCTTCCTCCTCCAAACCCACCACCGCGACCTCCTCTGTTACCGCCTCTACCGCCCCTACCTCCTCTACCACCGCGACCTCCGCGTCCTCCTCTCTGGCCTCCCATAAACTGCCTCGACTTTCTGAATCGCGGGTTCTGCATAGCAATCTTCAGTACATCTGGTGACACTGGCTGACCACCTTCCTCCAGGTTTCGTACCAGCTCGCCTGCGAAACGGTCGTCCTTGTCTGTGATCAGCGTGTATGCAGTACCCTTTTCACCAGCTCGTCCTGTTCTTCCCACCCGGTGAACATGCGAATCAATGTCGCGCGCCACGTCGTAGTTGATGACAGTCCTAATTGACTTAATGTCAAGACCACGAGCCGCGACGTCGGTAGCGATCAGCGTTGGAAACAGACGGTTCTTGTAGTCGTGTACGGCCTTGTCACGCTCCTGCTGCACCATGTCGCCGTGTAGGCATTCGCCTGTTATTGGTAATGAAGTGGGCGGAGGATCAGTCAATACCAATAGGACCCAAGCGTCACTCATACATTCACATCATCCCAGAGAAGCAAGCAAGTCTTACATTTTACGCCCATGTTCTTGAGGTTTTCTGTCAGTTCGACGACTCCATTCTTTCTTGAAACGAAAATGAGGACGCTTCCAACTATAGTCAAAGAGAGGCACGTTGTTAATGTGGTTGGTGAAGACAATAAAATGTCATAATCAGAGGCAGCACGTAGGATGTTACTTACGTGCTTCAAGCTCCTGCAGTCTCTCCATCAGCCATTTCCACTTGAGTGTGTCGTCCTTCAAGATCTGGATGACTTGAGTGACATCCGAGTTGATCTAAATAACCGAGAATGAGTGGTTAGACGTATCTACGAAGAATATAGCCTGGCGAGCTCCTGTTGTTACAATTGCAGATTCATTGTCATACCTGGCCAACATTGCCGATGGATATCCGCACGGGATCGGTCATAACTTCTCTGGCAAGCTTTTCTACACGCTTTTGAAATGTCGCACTGAACAACACGGCTAAAGTAGATGAAAAGAGTTTTGAATGTTCGTTAGTGGGTGCGAAATACGCATGGGTATGTAAGAGTATCGTACGTACACACACTCGTCCTGGCATATAGGTTCTTACTTTGACGATCTGGACGGATATTGTCGCAAATGGATCGTACTTGAGGCTCTACATCAAGAAAAGCCGATGAAACGCTTATTGGTCAGTAAAGGACAATGGCTTTCTGTAACAAGACAACTTCCTCACCAAGCACAACAAAACAAGTATTTACCGAACCCCAGATCAAAGAAGCGATCGGCTTCATCCATCACCAAGAAGGAGGTGCGCTTGAAGTTGGTAGCCTTGATCTTGATCATGTCAATGAGCCGTCCGGGAGTAGCAACAAGGATCTCAACCCCCGAACGAAGAGTTTTGAACTGGTCCTGCTTGCTTGCTCCACCATAGACGACCGCAACGCGTAGACCGTATGCCTTGGCAAAGCGTTTAGCTTCACTGTAGATTTGATCCGCAAGCTCGCGTGTTGGCGCAAGGACAACTCCAATTGGCCCATCACCCTTGTCAAGTTCTTCTTGGTCCATAATATGCACGATCATAGGCAGCAAGAAGGCGGCTGTTTTTCCCGATCCTGTCTTGGCGATTCCAATGATGTCTCGCCCGGAAAGGGCTACTGGGATAGCCTGTTGCTGAATACCACTGGGTTCGGAGTATCCTGCTCGCCGAATCGTCTCCATGAGAGCCTCCTCAAACCCAAAGTGCGCAAACGAGATACAGGGTTTGGCTGCATCTGCTCCAGAAACTCTCATATCTAATGATCATTTTAAGGAATAATACACCGTGTTAGCAAGTGTACTGAAAAAACGCCATGGATCAGCTCATAGACCCATGTTGGATGCCACTACAACTTACCGAGGTCCATCCTGATCTGCCTAACTTGCTCATCACTCAACTTGGCAATATCCTCGTGCTCCTCGTAGAAGCATTTTTCAATCTCCACATAGTTTTGTCGAGAGTGATCCACCCTCGGCAAGGGCGTGATTTCCTTCTTGCCATTCGACTGCATGTCATATCCCGCCTCATCCGGATCGAATCTAGAACGAAGTGAGTAACGTGCCTGGTGAGTCGGATTTCTTTGCATCCTCTAACGATGCAGCAAATACATAGATAATGAAAACATCTTACTGTAGTTCAGCTGCACTATCAATTGCACGCGCAGTAGCATAGACCTCTTCGTCAGAGTCGACATCCTATCAATCGATAAGGAGGACGGTGTGAGTTCGTGTTCGAATTGTTGGGACCTTCGAAATTATTGATGATGGCTCGCACGACTCGAAGCTATGTTGTTACCTCATTTCGTTCCTGCATAGGTCCACCTTGACCGACCATAATTCCCTTTTTTTTCATGTGCTTCATGTAGCTCTCGACATAATCCTCGTCTTCGATATCATCACGTCGGACCTAATCGAACACAGAATGTAATGTGCATTGGTGTAAGAACGTGACAACTTACTTAACATGTTTTGCTTTTCAAAGCGCGTTTTAAAAAACGCAAAGTGACCTAAATATAATCTTACCTTCTCTTCTGAGGGCATCTCTGCTTCCTTCTTTACTTGTGTGTCGATTCCAGCCATAAATGCATCCAGCGGGTCATCCTCTTCTTCCTCATCGTCTGCCTGAGGGTTTGTAGCCTCCTCGGTAGCGACAGCTAATTATATAGTACAAGGTGATGTATTTTTTTAACAAATGATCGCCAGATATAGAACACTGCACATTGATCACTAGCATTTGCGTACCTTTCTTGGATCCAAGGCGCGAAAAGGCATCCTCCTCCTCGTCGTCATCTTCATCTCCAAAGACAGATTTTTTGCCTGGCTGTGCAGATGGGCGTGATGCTGAAGATACTGATGCAGATGGCTTTGCGGCGCTTAATTTCGAGAATGCATCCTCTTCCTGATCCTCTGTATCGCCTGGACCATGCTCTAGCTTGATCTGCTTGCGCTTAGGTGGACCTGTCGAGCCTATGCTGTCGTTCCCCTTGTCTTGGTCGTCGTCGTCGCCTTCGTCGTCACCAAAGCCTAAGGCTGTTGTTGTCGAAGGTCTCGTTGGGCGCGCAAAAGGGTTTGGCCGTGAGTTCAGATTCGGTGAGCCAGAGCCGAGGCTGATGTTGATGGATCGTTTGCCATTGTTCATGGTGAGTTGTGTTGTTCTCCTGGCATGTGTGTTTGAAGAGTTGAGTGAGACCTTCTCTCTTACAACCACCACCTTGCTTTTGTGTAAATTGCTCAGCAGTCACATCCTGCTTTTCTTGACACCTTTTTTTCTCATACACTTCCTTTGTCCCTTCGCCACCCACCCTCTTCCCTCTCTGTCCTACCCTTCCCACCTTTGTCTTCACCCTCAGCAATCGCCACCAACCCCAAGACGGTGCGAAAAACCCAGCTCGTGTGTCGGGAGGACAACACTCGCCAGTCAATCAAACTTACTCTCACTTCACACAAACTCAGTTCACACATACTCTGTCTGTCCAACACTCGCCCCTACCGTTCGGTCGGTCAGAATGATGCAATCAGCGTTCATACCCGAAGGCCAGGTTCAGACGTTTGTCGACCCAGGTCCTATGGACTATAAGAGTATCATGACTCGCGGATATCCCTTCGTACCCGTCAAGCGCGTCAACGTCAACGACCCTGACGTCAACCTTGAATATGAGGTCCAGTCGCGGAGTGTTGAAAACGGCGAGCCTGTTGTGTTAGAGGGCTTTCACCAACAGGAAAAGTGGAAGGCCAGCCTTTTCACCTTTCCATATCTTCAAGCCAAATTTGGAGACGAGAGTAAGCATACGACTAGCATCGACAGAAAATGGTCTTGTTCAGATACACGAACGAGACCTCTTCAATAACATAGTCCTATTGTTTTGTTCTTGCAGCAATCCTCTGTCGCGATCTGCATAACGCCGACGACGTCGACTTGACGATGGCGCAGTATATCGAAACTGTGCATGGCGACACTCTGGACCGCGGTTCCACCTCCTCATCAATTCACACCCACCCCTCAATACCCGGCAGCCAGGACTTTATTTCGCCACGCAAGCCACTCATATATGCCAAGGACCTGACATGTCCTCCAACGTGGCGTAACTTTCTCATGAATGGTGGCCTGCCTCCCTTTCTGGCGTACATGCGCGAGAACGATTTGAGTAAGCACGCGTCTGTGAAAATGACTCTCTTATTAATTGGCAACCCAGCTGCTATTGTCACCATACCAACTGATACGACTTCGTACGTTTACTGCTCACACAGACAATTTGAACACACAACTCGCAGCCGAGAACCTGATGGTCTACATCGGACAAGCTGGCACATGGTAAAGTGATCATCTGTATTGCTGAGCATAGTGATCACCTGTGACATTGCACATACTGAGCCGTTTCAGCCTCATGTATTTCTGACCACTTAGGACGCCAGCTCACATCGACCAATGTGGAGCTATTGGGCACAACATCATGACATGGGCTGACACGGGTAGGTGTCGCATAGCCGGTGCGGATTCATAACAAGGGGTATTTTGGGATATGAGAACATACGTCCTGATTGTTGATGCTGTTGCTTTCTATACTGTATGCATAGATTCATCGTCAATCTGGTTCATGATCAGATCGAAGGACAGGAAAAAGGCAGAGGAACTTTGGAGCAGCTTTAATCAACCTTTAGACTACGAGGGCTACTTTGCAGGCTTGGATGAGCTACAGCGGGCAAAGTTTCCGGTGTATGTTGTGCAACAAAAGATTGGCGACTTTGTCATGGTCCCCTCACAATGCGTGCATCAAGTCATCAACCTTGTAAGTACCAGGAATGCGTTTTTGAACGCTCGGGGACGTGCATTCGTTGCCATACGTGATAGGTGGCTAATGAATACGGCCCCTTTTCCCCTATAGGGCAAAGCTACGATCAAAGTATCATGGAACCGTCTTACCCCGAATTGTTTGAAGGCAGCCATAGCCTCGGTCCTTCCAAGATACAGAGAGTATGTTTCTCGTAAGATCATGATGCGGGTGAAATGTTCACTATATTTGATGCACGTTTCTGACTGCTTTTAATTCCTACATATTTTCTAGGATCGGTCGCCCGGAGGGATACCGGATCAAATTGATCATCGCAAGCACCTTGAAGGCATGGACAGAGAAGCTGGAGACTCAGGAAGATGATTTCGGGATGCCAAAGAACAATTTCTGCAAGGCGTTCAAGGAAGTTCTGGAACTCTATAGGGGCATTGTCGAGGAAGAGTGGGTGGATATGCATGCCATGGGATCGGCCTGCGAGCCTTTTGAGCGACCAAAGCGGTTGAAGGAGAGCCAGCATAGTCAGCCAGCAATCTGCGATTTCTGCCGCGCCGATATCTGGAACAGGCAGTTTCAGTGCCGCGAGTGTGTCGATGACGAGGACGCCTACGATCTCTGCGCGCAATGCTACAGTCTCGGACGGGGTTGCGAGCACAGAGTAGAACACATGGACTTGGTCGAAAACTTTTCGATGGAGTCGTGTCGGCTGACGTATTGTCGGGCTCTTGCTGCATGGAACCAGTCGACGGCATTGTCAGGCTGCCCGAGTCACCAGCTCATCACCGATACTTGGTTTGAAAAGTTCGTTTCACTTTGGCGGCGTTTTCTTATATACACACGTTGCATTGAAAGTCCTAACCAAGGTTATTCTCTACCTTTTTATAATCCATAGGATTGTACCGTCCGCCAACAAGGATTTCTCTTCAACAACCTTGGCCTACATGCGCCACCAATTCGCAGGCGATGGAAAGGTAGTTAGCTTTATGCTATCCAACTGATAGTTGTATGTGCCGCCGGATATTTATATTTTCAAGCTACTAATGCTCTGTGCCGTATTGGTAAACTTTTGATCCTTTAGATGTGTCATATCTGCAGATTGAAGAGCAAGACCCAGATGAGCGCAGAGTGCTCCTCATGCCCACTGTCATTTTGTGAGCTCTGCCTCTACAAGTACCACGACACCCTCTGGACAGACATCGCCAGTAAGCAATCAGGCTGGAAGTGTTTTAGGTGCCAAGGTGTATGTCCATGTACCCAAAACGACAAACGGGCCATAGCAGGATGTACACCTCCAGAGGCATCTCACGTAAAATCACTGTGGTTCACACGACCAGAAGAAGACCATCGGAATCACGGCGGCATCAGCGATGACCTGGAATCTCCTGAGCAGGAAAAAGCTGCACTGGGCGAAGACGGCTGGAACGAAAGACCCCAGATTGCACATGGTTCGCATATATCCAAGTGGACCAAGGCGAGATCGGCTCGTGCAGATGACATGTTGGGTCACAGCACTTTGCAACGTAGGCGGTCCTTGACGCCTGATTGCCAGTCAACTAGCACCAAGAAAGGCAAGAGATCGCGCAGCGCTATGGGCGGTGATGATGGCGATGAATGGAGAGCCAAACCCAAGGCCATCCGTGGGACGCTTACCAAGAGGAACGAGTCGAACCCAGCGCACGCAGACGACCTGTCAGACACCTACAGTCAGAGTAACTACAGGCGATCACTCCTCACAAAATCGCAGCCCATCAACTTCAGGAAGAGCAGGACAAGTCTGCAGCCAACCACATCGGAGGCGGTCTTCAATGTATGTTTGGGCGAGGACGAGGAATTTGTGAGAACGATGGCCGAGAAGGCCGGATTGCCTCGCACACTCGCATCACTAGCCAAGTTGCAACTGGTACCAGGGATGACCACCCGCGATATTGTCGGGTTGGATAAGCGTTTAACTTCGTTGGACCTTGCTCTCCGAGCGACTTTCCGAGAGGATCTCATGGACAAGATAAAACAGGCGCGCCTTGATGAAGATAATGTGACGAACGAGCATGTCGTAGGTTCACAGCGGCTGCAGAAGCAGCTCAAGGAGAAGGAGGGCTCGATGCGCGAAGATGGTGCGGAGGAAGCTGGACACCATTCGCAGTCTGGCGATGATACTCGCGAGAAGATCCCGAACAAAAAACGGTTCCCGGAACGCCTCAAGGACGCGGGAGAGGCCACGCGCGAGGCCAGTACGGAGGGACCCGGACACCAAATGCACTCGGACGAGGAGACGCACGAGGATATTCGGACCGAAAAACAACCCCAGAAACGCCTTAAAGAGAGAGAAGGGGGAACGCGCGAAGTCGTCGCGATCGACGTTCAGGAAAGCCAGACTCTCTTATCTCCCATCAAACGAAATGGCGCCGTGTCAAGACAGCATCCGTCTCGGACTCGAAAAAGCGGACCCAGGCAGCCTCTCCCTCGATCTCCCAGTCCAGGCGCTTCGCAAAACCAATGCCGAGAAGACGAGGACTCAAGCTCGCCACCAAGAGGCTTTGGCCGCTCAAAACGAGGTCAAGGCGCTGCTGTCCCTATTCTCTCAAAGTCTGAAGTAAAGCCAAAGTCTCCAGAGTCTGAGAAGAAAACAGTGGCCCCACGACGCGCGATGGCTGGATCCAAGAAGCAGAGTGGTTTTCTCAGAGGCACTTCCGATATACTCAACCATAGGTGGGGCGACAAAGGGACAAACATTCTTGGTTCGTCCCTTTATCACCCCTAGCGGCGCCAATGTCCATTCTCGTTTCTCCATCCTTCCGGCGCTCGGGTTTGGTTAAGCTCCTTTTTTTCTTTTTTTTTCTTGTTGGTATTTGCTTCCCTATTTTGTCAATTGTTTGTTGAATATTTTCTCAGTGTTTTTTTCATCCACTTACCACTTACCATGTACCATCGCTTCCTTTTCTTGTACAAAACCACGCCTGTCAAATAAACAATTGCTCTCGAAAAACAATAATAATGTACAACCAACCCATTGCTTTCGATTTAATGTTTTATTCTTCTACATTGCTGGATATCCGTGAAAAAAAACCTCGTATATATCATCCTACTCTCATATCACTACAAAGATACCCTGTTTTGCTGTCAATTTACAGGAAGGGTTCGAGATCGAACTCCATGGCAGAGGTGGGGAAGTTGAGGCCGAACTTCTCCAGGACCTCGGGGTGGAGGATACCGAACGATCCAATGACCTTGGTCTCTCCCTTCTGGCGGAGGTAAATATCTGCGCTTCTTGATGGGAAGTACGTAGGGTCTATTAAAAGGACAAAGGTGGATCGAAGGGATTAATATTCGCAATCAAAAAAGGGTCTTTTCAAATAGACAGCATGCGTTCAGGTCAAATAGTGAGAATAAAGACAAAAGGCGTACTCTCAGAGTCCTGGATCCAGTATCCAGAGGCAGAGCCGTTTTTATCAACGGGCTGGCAATGCAACATCTGGAGGGTGCGGTCAAGCAAACCATGGATCTGCTCCAAGCCACTGGTCTTGTTGGAGTAAGTAGCGCAGACCTTGCGGACGTTGCGCGAACGACGTTCCTGGGTGTCATCCTTGATGGCAGTGTCACCGACCTCAAAGACCTTGATGGGCAATGAGTGCTTCTTGTTCTCCTTCAACGTCTTCAACACTCCGGGGAGGAGCGATGTGCGCACAACCTGGTACTCGACCGTCTTGGGGTGGGCGAGACGGACGGCAATGTTGCCGGGATCCTTCTGGCGCAAGAAGGCAAAGTTCTCATCGTGCGAGCACTATTTGATGATACATGTAAAAAGAGTTCAAGTTAGAGCTGTCTCCTTCTGCTGCTGATGCATTTCAAATTGGAAAGAAAATGCAAAAGATGAGCCTAAACTTACCAAGGTCAAGGGGCTGACCTCGCTCCATCCAGCAAGAGCCAACTCGACACGGGCAGTATCGGCCAACTTGTTGAGGGGGTAGGGCTTTCCGATAGTGCTGACAGAGGGGGTGGTATGGGGCAAGTTATTGAATCCGTAGGCGATGGCAACATCCTCCATGATATCGCATTGGTGAAGAACATCCGAACGGGTGACGGGGACCTGGACAACAACCTCGTTCTTGTCCTCCTTGCTGGGGACAGCCTCCAACGACATCTTGTTCAAGAGGTCGCAGATCTCGTCAGGGTTGAGCTTCAATCCAGTACAGCTGTTAATGTAGTCGACCTTGGCTGTGGTGGTGCGCGAAGTAAGATCGGGGGTAACTCCTGCGGGCTGACGGTTATCCTCGTAGACGATCTCAACAGGCTCGACGCTAGTTATTATTTTCATGCAGAATGTGTAAAAGCATTTACATGGTGAGTCAATGAGTCACACAAGATAAGGTCGTGACTACACCGACATAACATACACCTTTACGTCATGGAGAAAACACCTACGTGAAAGGCTCGGCGCAGTACTCAGAGAACATGGCAACCATGGTGTTGAGGACAATCTTGCCCTTGGTCAAGTCAGTAGCTGTGCACTCAATGAAGACGTTCTTAGTATCGAGAGTGATCTTGGAGTGGTCGCTGTTGATGATGGGGGGCAAGGACAAAACCTGGCGGTTCTTGTCGTAGATGATGGGGTAAACGGGCGATTCACGGATGATGGGCAAGAACTTTCCGAGATGCTTGTCGTTCTCGTAGAAGGTCATCAACTCCTCGGCGTTCATGTTCTTCTCCTGGTTCAAGGGGACGAACTGAATCTCCTTGGGGGCTAAGGCCTCGTAGGTGAAGGGACCCTGAATGGTGTCGAGATCATGGGTTCCAATGGCGACCAAAGTACGCTTCCTGCAAATGTTCATGTGGAGCTTATCCTGCAAGTCGATAAAGTTCTTGTAGTTCAACTCGGTGAACTTGACATTCCTGAGAATAGCGGCAACAGCGAAGGGGCGAATGGCAGCGGTCTAGTCATACAACGTTGGCATGTTTGCAAGGCCAATATTAGTTACACATGCCTTTGTAGATAGCGTCACTCGTTTCTTGGTCATTTTCCTGACGCTGCTGCTCAATGGACGTACCTCAGGCTTGATAGTCAACTTCTGGAGCTTTCCGTCAGCGGGCATGATAGTCTTGAAGACTGGGGGCTTGGCCTTGCCCTGGAAGACCAACAACGAGCGAGAGATACCCTCGTGGCACAGCAGATCGTAACTACGTCGTGTCATCGCCAGTTCATGAATTACGTTGCAGGTTAGATCAATGGTTCCTTTGCGCGACACTGTTGTCCTTGTTCATAGATGTCGTCCTGGCGGTAAGCTTGAAAACCATTGCCAGATGGATAGACGCATCAGTTGGCGTCGGCGTGAAGAAAAGCGGTCGCTTACCGGTTGGCGGGGATATCAATCTTCAAGATGGGTCTGTCCGACACGCTGTCATCGACCTTGTGGGCTCCAACCTCACGAATGGCCATCTCCTTGGGCGAGGTCTAATTAAATGATATCCAGCATATAAAAGGGCGCGGGTAGGCACGGCAGGAGTGAGATGAAGTTGATCAGCGGGGATGAATGTCACTCTTCCTTTGAAAACGTTCTTCTTCTTTCGGGCTGTAACTTGTGTTGACAAGTTCTTACATCTTCCTCGAGCTCGATACCAAAGTTGAAGCAGAGGTCCATGAACTCATCGAAGGCTAGAAAATGGTAGAGAGGATTGAGGAACGTTGAGTTCAGTTGAGCTCAATGGCAGTAATTCCTTTGCTCACAACGAGTATCGGTTCGGTGTTTTAGTTTTTTCGACGTTGCGAAGAGAACGACAGCAAGAAGAAGACGTACTGTAGTCCCTTCCGAGGGCGGTGTAGAGCTCCTCCTTGTCGACGTTGACGGTAGGCATGTTGTAAAGTGTTGCAGAAAGTTACAAAAGTCGTGATGAGAAGAAAAAAAAAGGCCGCAGGGAACTTGGCCCTTTGTTTATTCGACAGCAAGAACAACATCAGTCATTGAGTCAGGATCTAACGATTTCATGCCCCTTAATGAGATAAATCGCTGGCTCTCTTCACCTCTGACTCTATCTCCTGTCAGCACTTAGTCAAAGCACTATCTGTCCTTCACTTTTGGTCATTGCAGGCATCACAAGCATTGAAGCAAGGATATAGGCGTCAATTGAACTACCATAGAGGCTACTTTTGTTTTTTATGTGGTTTTTTTTTTTTTCAATCCTAACAAGCAACTATGTACAATAGTTTTTTTTGGTGTAAGAAAAGGTTGCAGACAATGCAATGGCTAAAAGAACAAGCAAAAAAGCAAAAGGCAACAGCAATAGGCACTGTTGCTGGAAACAAAATGAAAAAGATAAAAGGACAACTAGCGGATGCAAGTACAAAGACATGGAAAAGCAAGAAGAACAAGAATGGAGAAGCGATAGAAAGACAAGGGAAGTAGGAAAAATGCGATGATGCGAAAAACAAACGGTAAAAAGACAAGGAGAAAAAACAGAAGCAAGTCTGAGAGGACGAGGAGTTGTTCCGAAAAGGACGACTAGCGCTCAAAGGCCAGAGCAGTAAAGTGGAATTGGTGTGGGTTCCCCCGCCTGTCCGAGGCCTTTAACTGCTGTGTCTCGAGGTTTCTCCGTTTTAATAAGCATCGAGTTTGATACGCTTGTTGGAGCCCTGCTGGGACGACTCGTCGATGCTGGCGGTGACCTCGTGAAGGTGAGAATCCTTCTCGACAATCAGGCCACGCAACCACTTGACCTCCATCTCCAGCTCCTTGACGCGGGCCTCCAATGTCTCGGCACGGAGGGTCTGCTCCTTGGCGGTCTGCTCCAAGGCCTGCTCACGCAGTTTCTTCTTGTAGCGGAAGCGAGCAGAGGCAGCGGTGTTCCGGCGTCTCTTGTCCTCCTCAGCAGCGACCTTGGAAAGGTACTCGGGATCATCCTTCGAGAAAGAATCAGCTGCAGACAACTCGTGCTTGGTCTCAGTCTCATCTTCATCCTTGCTCTCCGAAATGGGGCTAGCCAAGGGAGTAGATGTGGCCTTGGCCGAGACGGCAGCAGCGGCAGCGATGGCGCTGGCACTGACCGTCGTGGGGCTCTTGGGGGCGATAGGACCTGCGGGAGCGATAGCGGCCGGGGTCTGGATGGCTTTCAATGCCTTCTTAGCCGAGGGGGCAGCCTTGTACTGTGGCAAGGGCTGGCGCAAAAGCTTTGCAGCTGCGGGCGTAGTGGGCGCCGTGGCAGGGGCAATGTTGGGCAGGAGCAATGGCAGGCCAGACGAGGTCTGACGCTGCTGTTGCTGCTGCTGAACAAGTTGCGGTTGCTGAAGCTGCTGTTGCTGTTGCACCTGAGCCGATGCTGAGTAGGCTGCCAACAAGGAGTGGAAGGCATTGATGGCGGCGGCCTGCTCCTGGAGCTCGGGCAAGCTCTGGGGCTGGTTCGCATTGACCGGGTTACGCTGACGGGTACGCTCCAAGAGAGAGAGAGGGCGAGCGTCTATTTGTTATTGTGTTTGTTATGATGGTCAATTGATGTGGAGTTAGGCATATATGCATGTGAAAAAGTCAGAGGGGTGGGGGGCTAGGAACGCGAGCATAACAAAGGTTTTTTTAGCGCACAATCGAGCGCACAGTTGGCAAGGAGAGTAAAAAAGGAGAGGGAGGGGAGGGGGTGTGTTGAAAAGGGTGTGGGAGGAGAAGGTCGATAGTCATTTGGGCCAGTGACAGAGGGAGGAAGAAATGGGCGGGTTGAGTTGGGGGTGAGTGTGTGCCCCCGGACAGACACAGAGACGGACAAGGGCAGATAATCTCCACTTTTTTCAATTATTAATCGACTCAGAATGTGAGGGGGGGACAACAACAACAACAACAACAATTCAAAGGAAGGGAAAAAATTTGAAAAAGTGTTCTTGACTGACAGCACATATTCCAAAGTGGAGAGAGGGAGAGAAGGATAGACAAGACAAGACAAGACAAGACAAGACAAGGCAAGACAACGATAAGGAAGGGATACATTGACACACACACATCGGACAGCCTCAATTGGCCTGTCTCTCATACGTTTCCCTTTCGGTTCGCTGCCGGTTGAGCTGGCTGCAAGTGATTACCTTCTTGGGGGAGGTTGAGGTACTCCATCAGATGCTTCTGATCAAGTGCAGACTGGGGGTTGTGGCCCACAGCGGCGCTCTTGGTCGCTGCCACGGGTGCTGGGGCGGCAGCGGAAACGACGGGCTGCTGCTGCTGTTGCTGCTGGGCAGTGGTGATACCGTGGTGGGCGGGGGTGTTGAGGGCAGAGAGGGCATCGAAGCCCGAGTCCTGCTCAAAGATACCCAGACCGGGAGGAGCGTCGTAAGTGAACTGAAGGTTAGTCCAGAGCGAGAGCTCAGCCGAGTAGTCCTCTTGCGAGGACATGACTGGCGACTCTGAGTTGAGGTTGGCGATGAGAGAAAGGTAATCGTTGGACATGATCGAATATTTTGGTTTTTTGGATGATGAAGGAAATCGGTCGTTTTTTGAACTGCTGAAGTTGCTGTTGTTGCTGGAGTGTTGCTGTAGGAGTAGTAGGATTGAAGGCCTCTAGGTTTTTGAGTCGGCAGAGGGCGACTTATGACGTAATCTTTAGCGCACCCAGTGGGATAAGATGGGTAAAGAATCAATTGATGCTGACAAGGGGGAAGGTGTAAAGGAAGAAAGAAAGAAAGAAAGAAAGAAGTAGCCAGTTCCCTCAGAAACGATTTATACTGACGGAAGGGATGACTCGTTCAGGACCAGTCACCCCAGGCACGTTGTCGACTGCTAAAATTTTTGGCTGATATCGATCTCACACAAGTATAAACTGCACACTTAAAAAACCTTCCTTCCTCCACTTCACTCCAACACTCTTTCTATCTATTTCATTCCAAAAAAGCCAACACGGCTCCCTCCTTCCCCTCCTCCTGTCGCTTGTCTGTTTGTGTGCCTAGTCTCTAACACTCAAGAGAACTAAACGCAACTACTTAAGCACACCTATGTGTCAATCAAGACAAGCCATAAAAGAGCAAAAGGCGGGGGTAGACGGGCGGACGGCGGTTGAATCGAATCGATCCTCTTGATCGTAAGTCCGCCTTCTCTGGTTGGGTGTTGAACAATGACTGGTCAGGCCTGGTTCCCTTCTCTTTACAATTCGTTGTCTCGGATAAGGTCGAGTGGAGTACCCAACCAAATGGGGCTGCGTTGTTAGCATATGCTATTAGAAACGTAGATGCAGCCCCAACTCTATTCGCAAAAGATAGCAAAACATATATATTTTCTCTTTTTCTTCTTTCCCGCTCCAAATGTACATACAGGACAGGTATGCAGGCTTCTTTCATGCTCTCTCTCTCTAGTCCTGCCCTACTTTGCTCTACCTTGCTTTGCTTTTGCATCGCTACCTCACTCACTTTCACACCCTCCTCCTCTCAACAAAAAGCCCCCTTGCCTTGTTTGTCCTTGTGAACAATAGACTGTCCTCTGTGTAGCTAGCTGTAACTGTTCCTTCCAACCTTTTTTTATCTCCCTTCTTTTACTATCTGCTTCCCCTCGGGCAGTGAGGGCCTTGTGAGCGAAGGGCGAAATCGGCTGGACAGCACAAGGTGACAAATCAGCTGGATTAAGTTTGATTTCTTTCTCTTTCTTTTTTTTTTTCTTCCAGTCCTCTGCCGTTTCTTCCCCCTACTTCTTTCCCTCGTTCACGCTTTATCTGATGCATGTTTTCATCACAACATGACCGTACGACAGTACGTATGTACATTACACTTTTTTTTCTCACCATCTTGTTTCAGTCGGCGCGTTGACAAATCCATTATTGGGTTGCGCAGGCATTACAGGGACAAAAAAAACAATGCGCGGCAGTACGCAAAAAAAAAAAACATCCGATCACCTCTGCTTTTTGTCTTGTCGACGCCATCCACCGTCATCGCATATTATTTTGGTCCAGTCTTAGGGCAGTGCCCTATAGTCTCCTCTCATTAATTCCTACGACCTTTTCCATTCTCGTTTCCGCAAGGAGGGTTCAACTTTCTTTCTTGCCGGTTAATGGCTACAGGACGCCTTTCTGTGTACACATTGATGCTTGTGCCGATGCCCTTCTTGTTCTTGCTTTTCTCCTTTTTCTCCTGTTCATCTTTCTTTGTATCGACTCGACTAGGCATACTGTTCTCGCGCTTTGGCCATATCCTTCCTTTCTCTTGTTCCTCCTATTCGTCGTCTTTCTATTTCGTTTCATCACCCTCCATTTCAACTCTGCGCCTCCCCTTTTCAATCATTGTTGATCTTCCTTTGTCTCCTTTATGAATCTCTCTCTCTCTTCCTCTCTGGCTGCGGCATTGTCTGCTTTCTCTTGCAGGCGATGCGTGTGGTCGACAATCAATAGCATCGATTACAATAAAGTGAAAATGGTCATTGAGCTGGTGTTCGCGTTTTGAAGCCTAATTGGCGAGACATGAAAGCATCAGATTAAACCCTATGAACTCTGGGAAAGAGTAAAACAAAAATATGACCGTTAGTTCTCTCACCAGGATTTCTTGCCTGTTTCAGCCAGAACAACGATAAGATGATCATATAGACAACGTCTTCTCTCGTGGTGCTGACAATTTTTGGGTAGCACCTCCAGCGCGATTTCTTTTTCGTATATCGCGGATCACAGCAGATCGACAATGCTGTCCTTTGGTTCCAACAATTAGTCGACGTCGATCCCGTCTAAAAGAAAGAGTCGAGGATAAATATCTGGCGCGTCTTTATTGCGCTATCACCTTCCACAAAGGAGATAGAACCTTTAAACAAACGGGCGAGTGAACTGCAACTGAACGCGAAAAAAGTTACAGACCCGCTTAGCGAGGATCATCAAATGCATTGTTCGTGGATGGTACCTTGATGTTTGGCCATTGGCGGCTCTTGCAGTCAATTTATTTTTGCCCTGGATCTTTTCCAGGGATCTCAGAGTCAGTGTTGCTTTCAGAGATGTATGATCTTTTCTAGGACGTGCACTATTTCAAAAACGTCTCCGCCGATACGCCAACAGTATTAATATTGTTTGCACACGATTTCCACAAAGCGACATACAAAAACAACAAAATGCAATGGTGTCTGTTATTTTTCACTCTACTGCCATTGTTAGCATATCGTGCAACGAAAACGTCCGCTTGTGACAATGGAATATTATTTTCTTAACGTAATATGAATTGCCATAGATGACTTTGTCTTTGCTTGGGCATACACTATTTGGGTTCATTTCGCCTTGTCCTTCTGTAGTCGTCTGTTTCATCGGTTCCGTTCATAAAAGACACCTCCACCTAAAACGCCGTGGTTGGCCTGCCTCGATCTCTTCAGCGCAAGAGATTCACCGTGACCCGTTATTTACTCTTTGTTTTTTTGCCGAAAAAATATCTGTGCATTGTTGGACGTTTCCTTTTCTAAAGGCATCTTTATTCGTTTTTGTGGCGATGATGTGGTCAATACTTGGCACGAATGCATGTTTGAGCGCCAGTCTTTGAGGAACTGAAGGTGTAGGAAGAGGACGACGAAAAAATGGGAAAGTCTCCAGAGGAAAGGAGGTCTTTATTGAGGCTTGAAAGGAGCGCTGGCGCAAGCATGGTCATACGAGTTGATAGCAATGGGCGTCGTGAATGGATAGATCATCATTTCCATTTCACATTGTTCGTGCTGGTCCCATCCTATCCCTCGCCTCCTTTCGTCTTTTCATTGACCCGTGGTTAGGTTGCAGCTACTTTTAGTATTGTTGTGGCGTACTGAAGCATTGACGAGATAATACAATTGGATGTCGTCTCTGTCCATTTTCTCAACCACTATCTCACAACTGTAGTCCTCCTTCTCCCAGTCCCGACTGTATCAATTAACGTACGTGTCGTGCTTCGCCGTCAAAAGCCTAGCAGATTGAATCCGGGCGACTTATTCACTTTTCTCTTGCCACTCAACCCGTGACAGAAGATCGCAAGTGTTAACAGAACACCGGCAACAGATATTGCCGATCGATCACATTCTCTTGTTTTTTTTTTCCCAATCACTTATCAATTCCAGGAACAAGAACAGGGCAGAAGAAGAAGGTCCGCTCGCCAAAGTCCCAAACACACTCCATTCTCCACAAACAAACACACACTAACTCAACCAACATAAAATAACACCGATGCCATCCACCCCGGCATCCGCACGCACCTCCTCCTCCTTCCCTCCTCCTCCTTCCCGAAAGTACCATCTCTTCTCTGCTCAAGACAACGGCTTCGTCAGGACGAGCTCATCTAATCTTCAAAGCGACCATTCTAGACCTACATCACCAACACCTTCCTCGGCTCGAAAACAGCATAGCAGGTCTCCTCCTCCACAGCTTCGCCCTCGGTCTCCTCGGACGTCTCTTCGGTCTCCACCGCCCACTGCCACTTCTAAGTTCATCCTTCCTGGAAAGAGAGGCAAGGTCGCTCGTTTGATCCTTGTCGCCGTTATCCTGTTCCCACCCGTTGCCTTCTTCCTCCTCGCCATGCTTCCCTTGCTCCTCGCCGTCAGTGGTAAGACAACCGTTTTTATTTTTGGTTATCAAGTTGGTCATTACCTCTGATGCCAGTGCCATGGCCCGAGCAATTGCATTGAGCCGATACATATCTATCTCTTTTATTTTTTTTGTTGGTTTTAGTGGTATTCACGTACTCGATTGCATGGCTGCTGTATTGGTCCAGAGCTGGGCCTTTCAGCTTCTCTAAGCTTCCATTGGACCCTCGGAGGGTGTGGAAACTGAACAAGGTCGTCTTCTCAGTCATTCTCGGTGATCTCGACTTGATTCCCGTCGGCCTGGCCCTTGTTCGATTCCGCTTCTTTACCATGCGTGGATCCAATGACTTTATGTATGTAATTTTACCACATTGGATCACGCTCAATTAATTACCAATTGATATTCCTTGCAATTAACACATACCTATGGATGTTTTTGATAGTACGGATGTGCATTATAACCCAAGGAGACCCAACAACAAGATGGATATCTATATCCCAGAGGGAGCTGTCCGCTCGTCTGACCTCAAGGCACATCAGGGGGACATGGACTCGGATGACAATGCAGCATTGAAGCCAGTCGTTGTTTTCATCTATGGGGGCGCATGGTCTGCAGGATCTAGATGGACATATACTCTGATCGGAGCTCGTCTGAGATCCATGGGCTATGTGGTCTTCTTACCCGACTACTCGATCCACCCCCAGGGATTTATCAGAGAGATGGAGCAGGATGTCAAGATGGCCATCCAATGGACTCATAACAACTGCAGGAGCTATGGAGGTGACCCTCAGAAGATTTTTCTCATGGGCCACTCGGCTGGCGCCCAACTCTGTGCGCTTACGGTTCTCAACGACAGCATCCGTCGGATCCCGACCTCGTTGTTGGGCTCTTCCCCCGCCGCTATTACCACTTCACCCATTTTAACGTCTCTTTTGACAGAGAGGAAGGACGATCGACACAGCGGAGTGTTGCCAAGGATCCGAGGGATGATTCTCTGCTCTGGCGTATACGATATTGGCGAACACTACAAGCACGAGTCGATGCGAGGTGTTGAAGAGATCTCGGCCATGGCCAGAGTCATGGGCAGCAGTGAGCTCACCTTCCGTCAACACTCGCCCACAATCATCCTCCAGGAATTACTCCAGGTTTCCACCGGAATCGATCCCAAATACCCGACTGAATCACAAACTCGTCACCAACATCTGCTTCGTCATTTGAAGTCGCTCCTGCCGATTGAGACGATTGTGATCCATGGCGACAGGGATCTGACGGTCCCTTGGAAATCCTCGTCTGAATTTTATATGGAACTCAAGACACTCCAGTTGGGTGCTGGGGCCAGATTGAGGATGATGGCCGGTATGGGTCACGCTGAACCTGTTGTTGGTAAGGAATACTTGAATAACTATTGGGATGATTAGAAAATCAGAGGCGACATGGCGAAGGAGACATTTCATTAACTGGTCCATGTTTCGAGTAAGTTTTCTAACTTCTAACTCTTTCCTCCACTTCTTCATTTCATACTATTACCTTTCCTATGAAACGCGTCCTTCTTGATTAGCCCTGATGCCCAACCTTTTCAACAATCCCTTCAAGAAGCCACTGTTATCAGAAATCTCTCAATTCATCGATGACAACCGGACCTCACAATAGCTTTCAAGCTAGCACCAAAGCAACTAGATCCTTCATAGATTTATATTGACTTGGTAACCATAAACGATCCCTCCCCCAAAAACCGCGCTAAGAGTGGCGAAACTAAGTGGACCAAAAATTGCCCTTCTCTCTTTTCATGATCACATTTTTTCCCCTTTCTGCCAAAGAATCATTTGAACACTCTCGGACAAATAGCAGGGTTTGCTTGGCGCCCTGTCGCTTTCACTCCAACAAAAGCGCAAACAAACATAGCAGCAACCAAGCAGCGAGCTTAGTCAGTTCCTTGCTGTTGTCATTTGTCCCGATATGGGGATCTTTCTCCCGTCGGAAAAAAGAAAAGGAAAAAGAACAATTTGGGTTATTTTTGGATTTATGGAAACCATGGATGGTCGGTCCTTCGAAAAAAAATAATCCTGCATGCCCATCCCATGTCCCTGCCCATGCCTCATGAGTTATTCTGGTCCTCCTCCATTATTTGCTTCTCCTTCAACACCGTCCTCTTAGTGTCGGTCTATCTCTGTCGGCTGTGGAGATACACATTGTACTATTTTCATGTAAGGGGAGATGGGTGAGGTGGTGGAAAAAATAAAAAGGAAAAGAAAGGAAAAAGAATCGCGTTTTTTTTTGGGTTTTGGGGTTTGGTTTTTTTTTTTTTTCTTTTTGATTTTGTTTCTAATGTGTGCAGTCTCTGGTTGAATAGGGGGACAACGAAGGGGGGGAGCCAATTATACAATGCAATGTTGAAGGTGTTCGTCATGGATGGCTCGAGAGGGAGAGTGACAGGGCGACAAGGATACTCAAGGAAAAATAGGGCTGTAGCGAGCAGTAGAGGAGTGTGGGTGGACTTGACGTAGAAAGAGGACACATCCGTCCCTAATGTCTTTTTGCAATGTTGTTTGACATTGAAGAAGGGGGCATGTTGGATCCATCTTGTCTTTCCTCCGTGTCACGATAGTAGGGATGCCAAGAGGCCAGGGCGAGAGAAGAAGGCGAGACAATTGAGGAACAATAAGAGAGAGGAGAGACAGTGAGGAACAGGGGTGAACCCTAGACCCCATGAATCAATCCCCTTCCCCCACTGTTGCTTCCTCTTATGGTCGTTCTTCATCTCTTTTGCTCTTACGTTTACCCTTATCGTTCTCACCCCGCCTATTCAACCATGTCACAAAGTCAAAGAGGACAAAGGGAGAGAGACGAGAAAGAACAGGGTGAAGGGATGATGTTGACGATGGTATGAATGCTGTGAGTGCGTATGGATGTTGTGTTTCTATTGTTGAACCCTGTTCATGCATCATACACCGTCCAATATCTAGTAGATGTCCAACAGACAACAGACAGCCAACGTCCCTTTCCCCTTCCCATCATCCCTTTATCATCCCCCACCGAAACCATGCTTCTTTCACAAGGAAGCCTTTGTTTTAGCGTGAATCCACAACCATCGCTGTCAATTGACACACCCAATCGAATTACACACGCAGCACGACGAGATAAAGAGGGTTCAATGGCATCACCTATCCATTTCTTAACTCGTCTTTCTTTCCTTGTCATCATTTCTTTTCTTTCCCTCTTTCCCTTTTTCCTTCTTTCTTTCCTTTCTACTTCTCTTTCTTCTCTCTCTTCTCCACCTCACTTTTCTTTTTTTTTTTTTCCTTCTTTTTTTCATCATTGCAACAACCCTTTTTTTCACTTACTCCCAGGGTGAACGACTTTCGCTGTTTCCTTTCTCTTTTTCTTTTTCTTCAAACAGCAAAACACTTGTAAACAAGAACCCAGAATCCTCTCACCACCTGCATCTTTCCACATACAAAACAACCTTCAAAGTACCAAAACAAACTCACGCTCACAACAAAACAACAACAGTAAAACGGCTCTCGAACTTTTCTTCGCACGCACCATTATTCTATCTTCCCTCGCCTTCCTCCCTTTCTTCTCTGTGCTACCTCAGAACACCCCCAAGCCTTGCGTATCAACTGCTTCATTCTTACGTCGCTTCGCCAGCCTTATTTTTTTTTTTTTTTTTTTTTTTTTTTTCCTTTCTCGAAACAAGGGGATCGACACACCTCCTTCTCCTCTTCCCCTGCAATCGAAATCCAGGACAAAAACAACTTCTTGAGGTAGTAGTAGTGTTCTATGGCAACCAGAGCCCCTGTTGCTACCACTCCACCCCACATTACGTCCGCTCCAACATCTTCAAAGCCTTTTTCACGAACTACTGTTGACCTTCCAAAGTCTACCACCACGGACACTAAATCCGCTGAGGCCATCACCAAAGAAGGTAACTCTTCTTCCCACTTTCTTTCACTCTTTGAGGGGTGCTT
>QZWT01000175.1:0-25311 GCA_004114315.1 Cochlonema odontosperma | reverse complement strand
GCACCACACGACGCGTGTACCACTGTTGCTGTTGCTGTTGCTGTTGTTGTTGTTGTTGCTATACCAACACTGGCGAAAGCGGCCATTGTGTGCAGTGCGTTACAGTATGTGCTTTAGATTGTGCGTTGCTGTCACCAATACCACATGCATCACTAGTATCATGTTAGACACCTCATAGCAATGCTAATAAATGATGCAGTAAACAACCGTCAATGAGCTGGACGTGTGTTGGTTGTGTTTGTTGGCTGATGATATCGTGTGGCGCGTCGCATTGCAAAGAACTAGAGCAGATCCACATCAAGCATGGCTGTATGACTGTACGTGTGGATGAAGGATGAGCATCTTGTCACACTCGTGCTTTTACGCATGCATGAACGGCACTGTCGCAAGCAACGGGGCAGCAAAGTGGGAACAAAGCATGCAGCAGCTATGCAATACGGAGCAATGCTTAAAGCTGCGAAACTGAAAATGACATCCAACATGGCCGCAAGCGGAGTGACAGTGGTGCAAGGCACAGACGCGCTGCGAGCGTTGCTCCAACGCGCAGGCACACAGCTGGTACGTGGCGATGAGCGTGTGTGCGTACAAGCTAGTGGGGCGTGGAGTGGGACTAACGCAACTCCTTTGTGTCTGGAAGGTGGTCTTGTACTTCACCGCTAGTTGGTGTGGCCCGTGTCGCGTGATTGCGCCTATCGTGGACCAGCTTGCGCAGCAATACTCTCATGTTGTGTTTGCCAAGGTACTCGCTGTGCTGGCTAACGCGTTCTTTGTCTGCTCAGTCTGCTAACGGTGGCGGCGATGTGGACGTGGGATGGTAGATTGATATTGACACCAATCAGGTCTGGCATTGCTTGCACTGCCAGCGACAGAACACTAAGTAGAGACGGATAGGATGTTGCAGGGCACTACGCTGTTTCAGCCGTTCCTACGTTCCATGTATGCGCGTTCCTCACTCACACGCACGACCTCTCACCACCACAGTTCTCCCGAAGCGGAAGCCAACTGACCGTAGTCAAAGGTGCAAACGCCGGTGCATTGCGTGCAACACTGGAGCAGCACGCGTCAGAGACAGGTACAGCAAAAGGTGCCACGAGCCCTTATGTAATGCGGTGCTTTCGTGGTGTGTGTGCGATAAGCTTTCGCTGATGAGCCCCACCTCCCGCCTCCTTCTGTAGACGGACATCTCGACGTTGGTGCATACAACTCAAGTGGACTGTCTCAACCAGCATCCCGAGCATACTGTCGCACATCTGTTCCTCCCCAGCTCAGACACCAGCCATCAGCATCTGGCATCGGACGTGGATGCTCAGTTGATTCTTGTGTTGCCATTTAAGCAAGCCTGTAAAATCCAATCACTACGCCTGGAAGTGGCGGATACTGGTAGGTGGTGGAATGAGTGAGAGAAAGTGTGTGTGTACGTGTGTGTGTGCGTGTGTGTGTGCGTGTGTGTGTGCGTATGCGTGCATACAATGTCCATCTAATCGCTGGTTGCACATGGTGACAGACTCGGCACCACGTGTTATCCATTTATGGGCGAACCGCACACTGCTTGGGTTCGACGACGTGGCCACAAATCCACCCACCCAAACACTGACGCTGGACAGCAGCACCTATGTGAAAGAGGACAATGTATGGGTGGCCACTCTACCGCTCCGCTACGTCAAGTTCCAGAATATCAATAGTTTGGCGGTAAGAGATGCGTGGGGTGTCAAGTGATTGCTGTTTAACACGCCTTCTTCGTAATGTTCCTTGGTGTGACTGTAGCTATTTGTGGAAGACAATATGGGTGGTGGGGATGTGACACGACTGAAGCGACTCCGTTTGCTTGGCGTACCTCTGGAAACTACGCAGATGGAGAACCTGCACAAAGCTGATGGCAACGCGTAGACACGCTCGAAGAGATGAGCGACATGCGTGGGATATAGATGGTCTTTCGTTGTCTATGTCTGGACAGTGGTTTGTTGCTGCACCGCAGTGTTCAATGTTCCAGCTCTGTTCTGAACACTTTGCTTGTCATTGTTAACTGCAAATAGAATGGGTGCTGAGTATGTGAAGAAGGGTCTAAAACCAACAGTGGCCAAGCGACGCTTTGTCTTCTGACGCAACACACAGACACTGGCATACCACTGCTTTGCCCAACAACCCACTACTACACATGCGATACCAGTCTGGATGCACACACTGCAATCCCACTGATGCAGCTGACTGCGTACAGCCACTCCTATATGTGCGCAGCATCTATTCTATTGCACAGACTGGCTGTTGGCCAACGCCTTGTCTTCAGACAGGGTAGACGGGCTGGAGCGTAGTGTGCTGATTTACCCGGGACCGCCTGTATCCCACACTGCTCACAACCAACTAAAAATAGCACAGCCTTTCCCACTCCTCCTTCCTCCCCCTTTTACATCCTACCCATGCATCTTCTTTTGTTGATTCTCTTTGTGCTGCCCCTCGCGGTCTTCGCCAACTCCAGAGGATCTCCCATCTGTGTTGCTGACGCAAAGCGCGTGTCTGCGATGGGCGGTGGGGATCGTCCGCTTGGCTATCGCATCGAACCTGCCAGTCTGACATACACTCCCGGTACATTTCACAACATCACACTCGCTGGTCCAAAGCCCTTCAAGGGTATGCTGCTCTATGTCGAACCAGACACCAATCCCCTTGCGCGTGCTGGCCAGTTCTCTGGCTACAGCACGGACTACAAGACGCTGGGCAGTGTATGTGCCGCTGCCGGCATGCAAGGCGTGGCTGGTGCCGTGTTGTCGCACAACAGTGCTGTGGTAAAGACGCCTGGTGTGGTGTTCCAGTGGATGCACAGCACCTGCGAGCCTGTGACGGTGCATGCCGTGGTGGTGGGCGATCGCATGGATCAATGGGAAGTGTTAGACACTGTGGCACTCACTTGTGCACAGACGGCGTAGACGAATGTAACTACACTATTTGTATATATACAGATCAACGAGATTCCTCTTTCTCTCCGTCGTGGACATCCTTATTCACTTTCGCTACGAACGGCTTCTTTTTCAGAAAGCCCTCAAAGCCGCCTGTGTCTGTCCGGTGCTGCCACAGCAGTGTGTCCACGGTGCCCGCTGTCGGCGTGGATGTGGATCAGCAGCTGCTACGCATAGACACGCGCGTCCACATACCCGATTCAAACGGCTGCACGATGTAGTCTAGCCCTGTGTCACGGATACGATGTTCGCGATACGGCAGGTCAGCCACGTTCGCGTCCACGTCGTATACAATGAAGTGTACTTTCTTGTAGTACAGTGTTTCTGGATCCTAGACACACGCCTGGTAAAAACGCGTTTAAGGACACAAAGAGATAGTTTGCCGCATTGCGCGATCTGCATGCACACTCCTGCCTCCTCCCCCTCCTCCTCCTAGCTTACTCGTGGAAACCGGTATTCTACCAGCTGGCCAAACTGCTGGAAATACGAAATGACTGACTGCGCTTCCGACATGTTGCTGGGTGCGCGGTGCGCGCGCAGACGGAAACCAATGCCGAAGCGACGCACCGCATTGCTGGCAATCGTGGCGGTTGACATGGCGGTGTTATTTTTCAGGTGTGACTGCTGTCTTTTGGCAAACAGGCAATGAACCGCCACGCTACTACAACGCACACACGTCTTTGATGATCACATTTTAGTAGCCATGCCTGTGCACACTTGCGTCTATCTGTTTGTGTGGAAGAGGGGATGAGTGAGCTGTTGCCTTATGTTTGCGGTATCAGCCATATTGCCGCCGAAAGGCATCCTGTCTCGTCATCTCAGAAAGCACAAGAAGGCAGAGGCCACAACACATCCGCCATTCGACAGCTCTTCCGCACTAGTAGCCAGCACTGTAAAAAATGAACGTGAAAGAAGATAAATGTCGAGTTGTATCGTATTAAAGCTCGTCTTGAAAGAAATCCATTTCTATCACATATTCCACTTGTGCTGCATCGACGGCATGCATCATCTGGAGCCGCGTGCGTCGTTCGATCAGGCGGAGAAAGGGCATGAGATCAGCGGCTGTGTGGATGGTTGGCATGGTGAGCACGACCGAGCGATGCGTCGCCAGGTTGGCAATGGTGTCCTACACGATCAGATACGTGTAGCACTCGCACTGGACACGTCACCTGGCTGCTTTCGCTGTGCTCCTCTCCTATCTGCGAAAGAAGGCGATTAAATAGAGCACAGGCGGGAGCCGTATCCTCGTCAGGAGTGTCGCAGATGTACATCCATTGATACCTAGCCATGCGTTCCCCTGGCTGCCCACACACTCACTTGGGGGCAATGCTTACAGCTGAAACTCATCAGGAGCTAGCGTGGACAGCAGATCGATGAACTTGCACACGGCCAACAGAACATTCAGATCCTCCTGTTTCATCACTTCCGCTGTAAGAACGTGTTCCAAGATCCGTTGCTAGACAAAGTGAGCTTGGTCACACGGCGGTCGTGCACAATCTACCATCTCTGTGTTCAGCACCGGCCAAAAGCTTGACAGGTGCTTTGTCGTGAAGCACCAAGCCAACACACGCAGACACAGAAATAGCTGTTCGAAGCGTGCACGGACATGTGGTGAGACACATCAACATTGTCGACAATCATACCTCTTTTAGCAGCACATCTGTTGCATTCCACTTGAACAGCTCCACAACGCGTTCCTGCACCCCCGGAAGAAACTTGAGAAACTGATCTTTGCTGCCGCAAAGCAAAAGGAATGCCAGTCGCTTCAACGCGGCCGCTCGCTGCGTCTGTTCCACCTCCCGCGATGTGAATATAGCTGCCGTGGCTGAAACACGATCTGCAATGTCAGGGGTTAGCGCACCATTTCCACAAACAAGGCATGGCTACTTAATGCGTCCTGCATCCTGGTCTTTTCGTAGCTCAGAGCACGACGTAGCAAGGCTTTCCAAGGCTTGGCCAGCCGCCGATCGGCAGCAAAAAAGGCTGGATCCTCAAACGCGTCCCACACCTCTTTCTTCCACGCTCGATACGCATTGGGATGAGCGCTGATTTGCATTAGAAACTCCAGTGCAATACTGTGCTCCACTGGGTGTAATCTAGCAATGTGCATCAAACACCTCGACACGCGTGAAACTACTGTGGATTTGCACGCAGCATTGGAGTGACCACATGATACATCACTGTGGTGAGAACTTTTATGGTGCGGCCAGCGTCGTTCAGCACATCTTCCACCGTGGGTATTACGTCATTGGCCAAGAACGCGAGCACCTGAACGAGGATGAGCGTCGGCGATTCGCAAGTGAAACGCTGCTCACTTCGTTGTTGCTGTGAAACTTGACAGGATCCTTTTGGCTACGCGGCGTCATTTCCTCCAGGAAAGAGGGTTGCTTCTTCTTGATCTGCACAGCTATCTGCTGTCCATACTCAACACACGTTCCTTCCACGAGCGTTTGGTAGATCTGCACCTGTTAGCGCATGTTGCTGCCGTGTGTGCCTGCCTCCACCAGCTTTTCTTTCTCCGCTGATTCTTGGTCCCGAATGATAGACCACACACAGAAGCAGCATCTGGTCGCATGAGAAACACGGAAGAAGCGGGTATGAGAAGCAGCACTTAATCAGGTACGGATACACGGTCCGAATTGCTGACGAAAGCGCATCACGGAGGAACACCAGTAGCCGAGGCAGTGCGTTTTTCATTTGCTCCTTTTTCGCACGCTGAAGCGTTTCCTGGACAAATATCACATAGCTGCACATGCTTAGCACCTTAGCCGAAAGCGCATCGCTACCGTATGGTGGTGTTGTCTTCTTTTCGTACCCCGGATAGCGCCGCATCCACCACATCTTCCAGGGACACGTTGTGTACATTTTCCACCAAGTCGTTGATCACCATGCCCCCTGTGTTCTGCTTGTCAAACGAATGCAGAAGAGGGGGACGAGCCGAAGAAGCAGTGCTACCTCGCAATCTTTCCACATGGACACAATGGTCAATAGTACTGACCCCTTTTCCTTATTGATAAATCGACGAAACACAGTGCTCAGCTTGGACTTCAAGTAGCGCGTTTCGTACTGGCTCTGCACACTGCTGGTGGAGATCGTGTTTCGCTGCCATAGCAAGACAAGCACTTTCACGACCGAGGGCAGCTGCACCTGCAAGTATTCTCGCACCTGCGTAAAGGTGAGCCAAACGACTGCATCCAACAAGGTGCTAGAACCGTTTGTAGTTTCTTGGTGTCTTGAGGCACCGGCAAAAAGAAGTCCAAATAGCATGCTTCCTGACCCGTGGTGCCACTAACCACCGATTCATCGCCGACAAACTTAAGCACAAGGAGCTCCAGTATGTCGATGAGAGAAACTAGTGCACGAGTACTGAGTGCCACTACCGAGCTGCTCGCCTGCTGACTCTTTTCGGTGCTTGACAGTTCCACGCATATGCGGTGAATGACCGGCAAGTAAAAGGTTTCGAACGACAGATTTCCATAGGTGAATGCGCATTCGATAAAGGTCGACCACTGCTCCAGCAAAATGTGGTTGTCTGATTTCGATATGACATTGACAATTGCTTGACCTTCAGCATTTAGAAAGTCACGCAAGATACAAGGCGTTACTTAGTAGCGCAACACCAGTATCTTGACGCTGTGTCATGTTGATCTGATCCCACACGTGTCTTTGCTTCATGATCGATTGCAGTATTTTGATCAGCATCGGCTGGCTCTGCGTACAGCCGTGCGCGGTAAGCTCCTCTATCATGACAAGTGACGCTGCCTCCAGCTGATCAATGAGTGCAATGTCAGATTGCGTGGTGTATTCGACGAATGTGGCCGCCAACCGGAGAGCTTGCACACGCGCGGACTCGAAATGCTCATTCTCCCGCGTCAATGACGATGGCAAGGACACAATGCTATAGGGAAAATGTCGTCGTGCAGAAGTGAGAAAGCTGATCCTACTGTGCAATCGCTTGGTAGATCAGTGCAAACGGCGTGCTTCCATGGGCATGTGCAGCCTGCTGTTGCAAAGCCTCTCCCTGTGGCTTACGCAGAAACTCGAGCATCTCCAAGCTTTCCTGCTGGCACAGGTTTCCCAGTGTCCACAAGGAGTATTCAACTTCCGCAAAGTCAATCTCTCTGAAATGATCGGTTTCTCCGAGCCGGATAGATGAGCACAAGTTCGTTATCAAACTACATGATGAGTGCTGGGTTCGCTGGCGCAGTTTACCATTCTAGCACCTCCTGGTATGACTTCAGGATACGTAGTACACAGTTTTGAAGACCGTCGTCGTTGCATGCCAGTTTCTCCGCAACAAGATATAGCGGTTTGGGAAATTGTGCAATCAAAGACATGTCCATTTGTGCTAGACACCTGTTCAGCAAGCGTGTGCAGTAGCAGGCACCTGCCTAGAATGCGATAGAAAGTGCTGACACGCTCGGCACTCAACAGGTATGTACTCTGCACTAAAGCGGACAAATCTGTGGCAATCACTGTTTCAATCAGTGGCGTCAGCTCCAGTGTGCTAGCCAGTTCCATGAGCAGCTTGACGATTTGCACGTGCCAAACAGAATGCTCAGGAATGAGAGACGTCCACAGCTTGTTCCAGTGAGGAGGCAGGCCACGCATGATCGGCAACACTTACCGTCGCAACGAGACTCCCGTACTCTACAAAGTCCGCGGTGAGCATGCCTTCAGCAGCCATTAGATGAATCACGATTTCGATTAATTCGAAATTGGCAAGCTAGTCGGTCGTTTGACACTGCATAGAGCATGCACATGCATACCTGCACCACAGCATGAAACAGATCGATGCCCCATGCGGATTTACACGTGGTTTGACCCGCATTGCCTTTGATATTCCGCTGGACGGCATGAGCACGCAGGTTGGCTAGGTTGCGGAACAGCGCGACAATATCGCATTGCGGCGACACCAGTCTGCCAGACACCAGGGACTGGCTGGTGGCGATGGTGATGTCGTTTAGTAGTCGAGCGATTGTCCGCCATTGCGCCACCAGCGCTTTTGGTGCAGGCAACTGATCGCTGTACACAGCCTCGATGCGGTTCATCAACGCTTCGTCGGTATGGGGCTCAGGCTCGAGTTCCTTGTTTTCGAACGACGACACGTCCTTGGACAGAAAACTAAAGCCGCGAACGACGAGATCGTAGATACGCAGGATAAGCTGTTCGTCTTCGATCGTGTAGGTGGCAGCCGACAGCCGGGACTGGCCATGCGCGCTCAGCACGCATTTGGGGGAACAGTTTTTACCTTGAGCAGAACCAATAGTTTCAGAATAAACAACGGCAAATGCAATGTCTGTACAGCGGGTTCTTGCATAGAGCATAAAGAGAGTGCAAGATCGATCTTCTGCAGCTCGCTATTCATTGTCGAGTCGCTGGTATCCTCCTCCGATGTGCATTTAGAATCACGTGCAAGCCCTTGCAAGTATTTCCACACCAGCTGGAGATCCGTCATGCGCATATACGCATTGACAAGTTCGCTCGTCTGCTAATAATGGTCATATAGCCATCGCGAACAACAAGCACGTGCATACGCCCCAGTCAACCTGTAATCCCGGGCTTTTTTTGATGAGGCAAGTGAACAGAACGGGCAATGCGTGGGGTGTCAGCACCGAGCTGATCTCCCAGCGATCTTGCAGTGTATTGAGGATGCGAATGGCAACTGCATGAGTGTCAGGGTCATTTGATTGCAGTTGATACTAAAGTTCGCGGTCAGTGTAGGCGTCCGTCACGCTACCTGAACGCTGTCTAGGAGCGCTGATAGCGTGTGCTCGCGAAAGTAGGCTAGCTGGGTCCCACTATCGGTGCTTGAACCTGTTCGTGTGTGCAGCTGTTAGGGATGCACGCGGGCGAAGAACTCACCCAGCAGCCAAAAGTAGAGACGCTTGTTCAGTGACATGTCACGACGCAGCACCACTTCCAGAGCTGTTGTCATGAGTCGGCGTAATAGGTCTCCGCCAATAGGGCTGGTTGGTGTTGTGATCAAAAGTCGGTATGAACAATCGACCTACCAGTTCTTCAGTGGAAACGTCGCTAAGAGAAGATCCAGCACGTTTCGTTGCACAAGACTGTCTCGATCTCGAATGGTGGCTTCGAAAGCTTGTGACATCAACGAGTAATTGGGAGGTTCTGCGACATTTTCAGCGCGAAGATGGCTGGCCAGCCGCCGTGACAAATAGTTCAGCATCGCGTTCCGTCCATATGTCGATGTGATCATCAGTATCCACACAGCATTATAGAACCTGTGCTCGCCCACTTCATTCTGCAATCGCTCTAACAGGCGGAGACCCTAAACGCGGTAGGCGTGAGCGGTTCTGATGCGGCATGCAAGTGAAGCCCACCTTGTTGAAGAATTCGTTGTTCTCTTCCTCAAGCACGGGGATGATGGCAAGGACAAAAGCTTTGCAACACGGCGCCAGCGCATCTCCAAGCGCGAGGAAGTGGTTCTCGTAGATGGCAAGTATGGATGCCTGTCGTGCTCGATATCGGACACCTGGTCTGTTGATACGGCGCACCTACCTTGATACCCATAGCCGCATGCTGCAGAAAAGGAAAAAGCCCGTGCGCGTAGATAGGTAAATCGTCCTTCAGCTGAAGGGTCTAGGAATGCAGCATGAATGGGCTTTCCCTCCCTCCCTCGCCACCTCTTCCGGGTAGAGATCCTGCATACGAGCACGCGGCATATGCTCCGACAAGCCGTACACCAGCAAACCTTTGCCAATTGCGGAAAGCACCATTTCTTCCAGCGTGCCTCTTGCATGTCGGCAGAATTGGCCTGAGTGCGAGTGCAAGGACACCGGCATGGTGCGGATCAAGTCACGCGCGCCTGTCGCTTCGCACGCACACGATGGCTGATAAGGCCGATCCGAAATATGCCAAATTCGTATATCTGATGGATCGGAATCTGCAAACATTTGATCTTGTCAATGAATGGGCCGATGTTATCGCTTTCCTTGGCCGCATCTCCAAGGTATGTGGATGCAGCGGTGGCCGCGAGCGTACCTCACCCCCAAACCAAGCTGCTGGAAACCTATCCGCAGTTCACGCACATTCCGCACAATCGTGTGCTTGGCAAGCGACTTGCGCAATGTCTAAATCCAGCGCTTCCGTCGGGTGTGCACGCGAAAACACTGGATCTGTACAGCTTTGTTCTTCAACGCGTGGGGGTAAACAATGCGCGAGGAGGGGGGAGGATTGCTCTGCTAGTGGGTGCGGAAACCGAGTATATCTATCCTGAGCAAGTGGCTGAGATAGCCGCGCTACGGCAGCAATACGCACTTGATTATGTGGTCGGCTCTGTACACCATGTGCATGAAACCGCCATTGACTACGATCACGCCACCTTCGATCTCGCTGTGGCGCGTGGTGGTGCTTCTGCTGATCAGCTGCACTGCAGCTACTTCGATGCGCAGTTTGAGATGCTGCAGGCGGTGCAACCAGAGGTGGTTGGCCACTTTGATCTGATTCGGCTGATGGACACCTCCTTCACGCATTTCTCTGCCGCTGCATGGAGCCGCATTGAACGCAATGTTCGCTACGCTGTCAGCTACGGTGCGCTGTTCGAGGTGAACTCGAGTGCCTTCCGCAAAGGCTTGAAAGAAGCATACCCCTTGACAGCCATCGCAAAGGTAGTATTTCCGCTGGCCATTGCAACGCGGTCTGACTCGTAGATGGTGTTCGACATGGGTGGACGATTCACGCTGTCGGACGACGCACATGCGCCTGAGCAGGTTGGGCAGCATTACGACCAGTCTTTGAAGCTGCTGGCCTCTCTCCATGTCACCCACATCTCGTTTCTTGAGACATCGGCTGCGGGCAAAGTAGTTGTAAACACCATTGCGATTGCTTAATGCGGCTGTCGTTGATAAACGTATTGTGTGATGTCAATTCGCCTGCAGCAAGACTTCTCAAAGTGAACGGTGTTGACCTGGTTTCGATCGGGTGCACAAAGGTAAGGTAGCAGCCTCTCTCTCTCGTCCTGCCACTGATCATCACCGCTTTCCACAGAAGGCGCATCCCATCCGCGTAGCATCTGACGCAATGAGGGCCACGTCTTTAGAGAGTGGAAGTTGCATATGGCATTGTGATAATGTGACGATATGACGATGTGATGTGAGGGGTTGTGAGAGAGCTGTGCCCTGTCATTAGTGACATGACTTTGATTGTCACCCTCATCTTGCAGTGTTGTAGGAAGCAATATCAGACGGGTCAGCGA
This sequence comes from Cochlonema odontosperma, assembly GCA_004114315.1. Classification (NCBI taxonomy): domain Eukaryota; kingdom Fungi; phylum Zoopagomycota; class Zoopagomycetes; order Zoopagales; family Cochlonemataceae; genus Cochlonema; species Cochlonema odontosperma. The sequence continues at coordinate 14,142 of QZWT01000175.1, read as the reverse complement.
CAACAATATGCATTGCACTAGTGTTCTATTTCCACAGCCTGTGTGGCATTATTGCTCGTCGTAACTTAGTTTGCCTCTCACCAGTACCATTCTTGCCGTTCTCCCCGGCATTGCGCTTAGCACAGAGCTTGCCACGCATGTCTTGCTTTGCCATACTCGTCTGACCATCGAGTGAGAAGAGTCGTGGATGTGAGTGCAGAGTGCCAACGCGTGTGGCCTCGCCTTCCCAGACGACTCGCAGCTTGTCTGGTTGCCAATACGCATTTCCGATGAAATGGTTGTGAGCCATGCGCACTATTCCACCGGCGCCAATGCCGCTCTCTCCTCGGCGCAGCAGGCGATAACTTTATCGAGTCATGAGGGCCAGCAGTCAAAATTACACGTGGCACTCTTCAGCTGTCATTATGCCGACGGAGCATGGCCGTCAACGCCAAGCCGGTCCGGAGGAGCCGGAGAATCCACGACAGCGCGTGAACATGCCTGCGCAAAGAAACCATCGAGCGAAGCAGCCTGCACGCACAACCAAAACATCGCATAAGCTAGCCTTGCTGCCCGATGACGAGGACAACCAACTGGCGGAAACCCTGCAGGAGGAATCAGAGGACGAAGTGTACAACCAGATCACCAAACTAACGAAAGAAACGGGCAAGCAGGATACAGCACAGCTGAACCGTTTGGATCGAAGTCAATTGCCTCGTGTGAAGGCGTATTGTACTGCCAGGTGTGTTGTCGCCTCTCGCACGGTCACCACCACCACCACCGCCACCGCCACCACAACACCCTGCTGACGCCAATGACAGCTTCTATTGCATGGAAGACGTTTTGACATTCTTGCATTCTCGAAAAATAGCGTATGGTGCCAATCCAAAACGCCTTGACGAATGGTAGTCGCATACGCTGTGCCTTGCCGAACAGACATGACACCGCGATAGCATATACACTCCGTATAACATACGACCAAGGGATGCAGACCACCAAAGCACACTGATCGATTTTACCGGTTACATGTCTGGCGGAGATATCCATGGTGTTGAGCTGCCCAACATCGAGCACCTCGAAGCGATAAACGATGCTGCCAACAAGAATATCTGTGGCGAGCTGTTCTTCTTCGACTACGGTGTGGTTGTGTGCTGGGGTCTGTCGGAAGAGGACGAGAAACAAGTGCTGCGAGATATTGTCTCTTTTGAACTTGAGAAGCTCGGTTGGTGTAGCGTCACTGCGCCTCTTCACTCACCTACGGCGTAGGCGAAGAGGATGTGGAAACAGAAGAGTTGCGTTTCCACTACAATGCTTCTCACCAGGCACGGTACAGCCACTGTGCCACAGTCGCCTGCTCATGACTAGCGTATACAATGACATCCTCACGCTTCGACATCCACACAACTACATGGTTTGTGGTGGTGGTGGTCGCTTGCGCGCGCCTGCATTAACCACACGCGCACTTCCTTCTGTAGGTGAAACTCACGATTTCACACGCAATTGCACAGTCCGCCAAAATGGCACTATTCGAAGGCCTCGTGGAAGACACGATTGAGGACACCAAACACATTCCACAGGAAATGGCACGTGAAGGCAAAGTCCACATGACCAGGTAAGCGGCTGTCACCCCGGCGCATGCGCACACTCACCACGCACAGATCTGCGATTACCAAAAAGATTGGCCAGGTGTGTGAGCCACACACGCACAGCATTGCACCCATCTAACGGACAGCTGTTCATCATGCGAATTAACGTCAATCTGGTCAGCAATGTGTTGGACGAACCCGAAATCTTTTGGTCAGAGCCGGCCTTGGAACCGTTGTACAAGACGATTCGACGTAGGAGCGCGTGGCGGTGTCTGCGCTTCATCCCCATCCATGCGACTTTAGGCTACTTCGAAATCTCACAGCGCGGCGAACTGCTGAATCAGCGCGTGCAGGTGATCAGTGACATGCTGGACATGCTGAAGGAGCATCTTAACTACGCGCACAGTAAGTGGTGCTAAGCGAGAAGGTGTGCACCACCACGCATGTGCTAAACTCTGTGCATAGGCGAGCAACTGGAATGGGTGATCATCTATCTCATCAGTAATGCTGTTTCCTGTTCTGTTGTCCGCACCTAACGAGGCTCTAGCATTCGAAGCATTCATTGGCATTCTCACAGTTTTGTTCGATATCATCAACTACCGAGAAAAGTCGTAGTAGTGCGCGGTATCGTTGACATATGTGGTCAGCGGAGATCGCCAGCATTCTATCGCGCATCAGAGCGAGTCTGCTTCACTACTATGGCGCGCCCGTGTCACGTCGACAAAGCCGACCAAATATACCACACAATTGACCTACAGTCTGACTACGCGTGTGTGTGTATGTGCGTGCGACATGTGCAGATGTTGTGCTGCATACTTCGTGGTGCGGCGTGCCACGTTTTGATAGCGCGCATTCATGTGCGCGGTGGAATGCAGAGCAGACGTGACTCTCATGCATTGCGCCAGGCTAGAACGATGCTTTTGTAGCGTTGTTGAAGCTGCTTTTTTCGGTGTGGCCGGGTCGATGCGAGCACAGTTGTGTTCCAGACGGTTGTCTATCCATGCATTACTCAGACAATTGAAGCAGCTCACACACCTGAATTGTCCAATGCACATCACACCTTCCTTGCAGACGTGTTATTTCTGTTGCTAAACAGACTGCATCCGTTTCATTCGCACAGATCCATGCTCGTCATCTGTTGCGACGGGGCAGTTTACAACAACACGCAGGCGCTAGGAGTCTAGCGTTGCTTTCCCCATCTTCTGCCGCGCGCTGCTTTCCATTTCCCGCCCATGACCTCCAACCAGTCCGCGCTCTTACTTCGGAAGCAACTGAAAGGTAGCCCCGCTTGCATCCCACACCGTTACTAATGCACTGACCATAGAGTTGACGAAAAACCCGGTGGAGGGATTCTCTGCTGGATTGGTGGACGACAAGAACATATACGAAGTAGCCGCCTCGTTGATAGAAGCCATGCATTGACACGGATAGTGGGAGATAATGATTGTTGGACCACCAGATACGCCTTAGTAATCCGCGCTGTGGTGTCGGTGCGCAGTGTGTGATGTGTTCTTTCTTACTAGTGAGGGTGGGTTCTTCAAGGCCAACATGAAGTTCCCGAAGGTGCTTGTGTGCCCGTTCAAGCAATGTGATGGCAACAATGTTATTTAGACGTACCCGATGGAACCACCAAAGCTGCGTTTCGTCAGTGAGATGTGGCATCCGAACGGTATGTCCCGCTCCGTGTGCCACTACACATTATTTGTGACTGACGAGCGTAGTGTATTCGAACGGCGATGTATGCATCTCCATACTGGTAACACGACTTCTACGCTGCGAGACTGTTGCTGACACACGTCATCCAGCACCCCCCAGGCGATGACCATTACGGCTACGAGCAAGCAAGCGAGCGCTGGCTGCCTGTCCACACGATCGAAACCATTTTGCTGAGTGTTATCTCCATGTTTTCCGATCCGAACGACGAAAGTCCAGCCAATATCGAGGCAGCGGTAAGTGGGTGGCGGGGCGAGTGCGTGCGTGTGTGTGTGTGTGCGTGTGTGCACGACTCATTTCTGTCTGGTTGTGTACGCCATCGCTAGAAAGAGTGGCGAGACAGCTATCCTGCGTTTAAGAAACGAGTACAGAAACTTGTGCGAATATCCATGGAAGAGTGAGCTATTGCATGGTGAATCAACAAAGTGTCTATTTTATCAACAACTAAACATGCCCTTTCTTGCTCCTCTGTTCGTTACTGGCCATTTCTCGCAGCGAGGTACAGACACCGAAAAGATGCATGATCACCAAGCAGCAAAGACATCAGACTCCACATGAGCTTGCGATACTGTTTGCCCCACACCCTACATGCATGGCTGACGCAGATATGGATGTGGATGTGGATTGAAGTGACCACTGTCTTCCTGCATCGCCGACACTATGCATACGTGATCTTTAAGCATGGTGTCAACGACACACGCAGTTATGCACGAACAGTGATGCATAGTGTTAGATTTGACTATTCTAAGCATATCACACGCGGCATAGCCTACCAACCGTTTCGACAAAATGGCGTGAAACATACTGGCCCATACTAAAAAACCGTCTCCAGCAATACCACCGCATGCTCTCAACAGAGAAGCACAAAGATGGCGCATGCGTTTCTCAGTGTCCATTCACTTATGCGGAGCACCAGCGCCGCTCATCCGCGCGTTGCCCCACTTTTTCTAGCCACCTTTGATCTTCGCTTTCGCATCTTTCCTTGAGCACTTCATTGCCTTTCCTATGCAGGCCTTCGCTGCTATCGCTGCTCTGCTCGCCGTTATGACCATTGTTATGCCTGCACGCGCCACGCCTGCATCTCCAGTCGCGCTCGCACGTCGCAACGTAAGCAAGCCGTTGCTGCTGGGCGTAGCCGCGGCCACCAGCGGCGTGGCGATAGCGTACACAATAGCTGAAAATAAGCACGCCAGCAGAATCGCAGAGGAGACCGCTCGACATAACAAACTGTCGAAAGCCTACAAGCTTAGTCACCCACATCCCAGTAGGTATCACGGCAGATACAGTACGGACGTGATTAGCGTTATGACACAACCGCTTCCAGCCCACGCCATACCCCCTCGCAGAGGCGACTGAAAACAAGGTGTTTGTGTAGAACGAATAGATTAGTTATACTGTTTTTATATCCTGGTGGTGTGAGGATGGGTGTCGAAGCGGGGACACACTCACTATGTCGGACAGCACTCTCTTTTAAAGCGCACAGCGCTGGGACCAAAACAGTAGATTCGCTTGGTGTAGATGTAGTGCATTGCCAATCAGCTCGTTCTCCATTCACATCTAGGACAAGGGATGCAGGCGGCGTCTCTCCACCGCACTGTCTAGCACTGTGTTGTTGATGTAGAACAGCAGTGTTGGCGGTAATAAACAATGCGGATCATGTCGTTTCTCGGGTGGTCATCAAGTTTTATTTGTTGCCATGCTAACTGCATACCGCGCTTCGTGATTTCAAGCGTTTCTGCAGCTTGGGCCGTGGTTCCTGAAGAAAGGTTCGTTTGCCACATGGATCGCTGTTACTGGTAGTAGCGTCGCTGCCCTGATGTTCCTCCTGCTGCTCCTGCTGCTCCTGCTGCTCCTCTTTAACCACTGCTGATGAAGGAGACGCGGCATCAGGAGTTGGATCGTGTTCATGCTCATGCTCATGCTCGTGCTCGTCGGCAGACGATTGTGAGCTGAATGTAATCACGTCTCGCGCGGTCAGCGGCATGTCGATTTCCTGCGACGTTCCCAGGGCAGCTCGCTCAGCATCCAAACTGTCTAGGAGCTCAAGATCGACGTTCTCAGCCAATGGATTCTACATGCCCCGTCAGCATAGCTTGACGATGCAAGCAGTGTATGTGTGCATGACCTGCATCCACGGATGGTTCAACGCATCATCCACTGTTACTCGCTTGCTCACATCAACCGTCAACAGTTGTTGGATCATGTCTCTTGCTAGGTCGTGTGAAGCGCGATGCAGGGAGAGCGCACGGAGACACTGTCACCTACCGTCAGACGACATCGCATCCCAGTACGACTTCACGTCTGGTGACGAGTAGGTAATGCAGCCGGTGACCACTTGCTCTTCCTTATCAAATGGATATGCTTCACACAGCATGGCAAACAACAGGACGCCCACACTCCAAAGATCCACGGCTTTCCCGTAGGGTCGTTTGGTGAGAATCTCGGGTGCACCTGTTGTCACGATGAGCCAAACGGCATGGCCAGAGACGGTACAATAGTAGAATGTGCCACACACAGTGTGCAACATCTCGTCGGGGCTCGTCAGGTTAGCCAGTCCGAAATCCACAATTTTGATGTGCAGCTGACTGTCATTTTCCAGGAGTATGTTTTCAGCCTTTAGGTCACGATGGATGATGTTTCTGCTGTGCATGTACTACACGGCGTAAGCGGAGATGAGGGAGGACGTATGATTGCCACACTTTAATAGTATGTAGTAGTTGGTATATAAAGGTGCGTGCCTCTGTCTCTGTACAGTGTCCATGGTTGTTTAGCCACGCGAGCAGCTCACCACCTTGAATCCTGTGGGGTGACAGTGTGTGAGTGAAGGAGCAGGGTAGAAGGTACTACATATCCATTAGAATATAAATATAAGCATCATCCTCGTAGAAGCCATATACAGATGTGATGCAGGGCTGGGCGAGGATGTGAGCAGCGACAAGCGCATATACACAGGCATACATGTTCGATGACAGCCAGGGTCCCGATTTCGCGATCCAAGAACCGGGATTTGTTGCGATACCGCGCCTTGTCCACGCGTTTGACGGCGTAGCGGTCACCGGTAACGCGGTGTTTGCAAGCGAACACTTGGGCAAACGACCCCCTAGACACAGGATGAGTCATTGTGTGGCGTGTTTGGACGATGGCCACATACGCCCCCAGTTTCGACTCGAGTCGAAACTCATCATTGAACGACTGAAGCACGGTGAGTGTGGAGAAGGAGGGGAACAGACCTACCAGCAGGACAAGACTTGCTAGTTTGGGTTGTCGTGGCCGTAAGAATGTATAGACTGTGAGGTGTGAGCGGATGAGACAGAGGCGGAGATAGAGACAGACATGAGTCGTCGAATTTGGGGGTGTTTCCGTTGGGGTGCCACTGTGCCAACTGGATCCAGTCGCCGTGAGACAGCTGCGTGCGCTGCATCTTCTCGAGACGCACACCGTTGACAAATGTGCCATTAGAGCTGTGGGGGTGTGAAGGCGGGGTGTGGTATGCGAACGCACCTGACGTCCTGGATGAAAACGGTTTCGATCGCCTGCCCGTCTTGGCTGGAGGTAATGACACGGTAGATGGTGCAGTGTGTTTTGCTGATCTGAAGGGCATCGAGCATAACATCGCACCGATTGCTTCGTCCCAGAAGATAGGCACCAGCATTTGTGTCGACGTGCGACTGTTTTGTGAGGTGGATGGTGGGGAACTGGGCTCGATTGCGCGAACGCAACACGCCCCACACGTGGCAGTTGGCAGGGGGAGAGAAGGAGAGAGACGTGGCGGTGGCGTGGGAGTGCTGCTCGCTTGCGTCTGCGGGTTGTGAAAGCGTGAGGGTGCCGGCAAAAGACATTTGCTGGATTCTAGCGTGGCTGTGGTGCGTGGAGGCGTAGCGGAGCGTCACGTGACAGGCAGCAAGCGGAGTTGGATGGTTGTTCTGCGCAGGTGTGCAAGTGTAGAAAAGTGCAGAAGCGTGCCATTCTGCGGCACAAGCGGTGGTAGAATAGGCGGAAATGGTAGCACAAATGGTAGCACAAATGGTAGCGCAAATGGTAGCGCAAATGGTAGCGCAAATGGTAGCACAAATGGTAGTACAGATGGATATGGATGTGGCAACACAAATGAATGCAACACACAGCATACCACATCACTCAAATGTCCTACACGAAAGCACAAACCACACCCACGCGTCAACGCGCCTCTTTCTTCTGCTTCGCAGCACGGTGTGGTGCGGGCGGTGGGCTTCCATGCCAGTGTCAAGCGAAATGGCTGCAAGGGCCTTGCCGCGTGGCGTTGCTGCTTCCAGCCATACGCCTTCCGCCTTCACACACCTCCGCTTTTACGAATAGACGCAATGAGTCTTGGTCGAGAGAGTGACGACCAAGAATGGGCTCGTGATGCGTGTGACGACTACTTGGACGACGATCCAGACGCCCGTTCCACCAGCGAGGTGGCCTGGTTTGCCAAATGCGTGAGCGTGCTCGGCAAAGCGTATAAAAGTGTTGGCACCATCTATGGTCAGTGTGTGCATCCTCCTTCCTACTCACACCCTCCTCGTACGCGTCCTTCTTTCGCATACACGCATACACACAGGAGACATCAGTGTGGTGCCCCTCTTCCTCTTCTCCACCGTGCTTGACGGCGACAGTCCCGACCGAGTACAGGTGCTTGGTGTCACTTCTGTGATCTTCTGGTCCTTGACCGTCATCCTCATGGTGAAATACGTGCTGCTCTTGCTGTGGGCCGATGACCGCGGTGAGGGCGGCACGCTGGCTTTGTTTGCTCTTATTTGTCGGTACACACTTTCCTCCAGCCTGTCCTCACAAACGATGCTCACACGTTGCCCTGATCATCTAGACGGTGTGGGCTGTCTCCGATTGGGAAAAACCACGACATGCTGAACGAACCTGGCCTTGAACGGACCTTGAGTGGTCACTTGTCACCTGAGCGCAACATGCTTCTCCAAAAAAGCCCTCGGCTACAAGCATTTCTCACCGCTGTAGTGCTGCTAGGTGCGAGTCTGGTCATTGCCGACGGTGTGCTTGTGCCCGCCATTTCCGTACTATCCGCCGTAGAAGGCATCGACGTCTACGTGCCGTCCCTGAAACCCGCTGTCATCCCCCTCACCTGCGTTATCCTACTTATCCTATTTATGTGCCAACGTCTGGGTGTCTCACGCATCTCCCTCTTATTCGCTCCCATTGTCTCACTGTGGCTGCTCACTTTGGGGTTCATGGGTGCCTACAATCTGTCCCAAAACACCGACATCCTACACGCCCTTTCACCCGCCAGCGCTGTCGCCTATTTCCAGCGTGATCCCGCTAGCAGCTACAAAACACTGGGCAGCATTCTGCTGTGCGTTGCTGGGGTAGAAGCGTTATACGCTGATCTGGGCCATTTCGGCCGCCCCGGCATTCAGCTCAGTGCTGTTCTGTTCGTCTACCCCACCCTGCTGCTCTCCTACCTTGGCCAAGGTGCGGTGCTTCTCACACGCCCTACCTCTGGACACGATGCGTTTTGGGTTTCAGTGCCATATGTGATTGAATGGCCAGTAGTGGTGCTAGCCACCTTGGCTGCCATCGTCGGCAGTCAGTCGACCATCAGCGCCACCTTCTCCATCGTGTACCAAGGTGTGTGCTTTGTGGATGCGCTGTTGACTGACCCGTGTCTAGCCATGTCGCTCGGCTGCTTTCCACGACTGCGGGTGACACACACGTCACGCCGTGCGCAACATTACATCTTCATTCCTCTCATCAACTACCTGCTGTGCGTGCTCTCCATTGTGCTCGTGCTGTGCTTCCAGTCTCACGTGTCGCTGGGTGCTGCGTTCGGGGTCGCCGTTTCCGGCGTCATGCTGCTCACCGACTTTCTCTTCACGTTGGCCATTCTGTTTGTGTTTAATCTCTCTTGGGTGTTTGCGGCCATGTATCTGTTCTTCTTCGGCATTGTGGACGCAGTGCTGCTGGGTGCTGCGCTGGTGAAATTGGCCAGCGGTGGCTGGCTGCCGGTGATCATTGGCCTGGTGCTTGGTAGTGTGATGTGGATTTGGCGATGGGGCGAGCGACAGCGCGAAGATGTGGATGACAACATGCATCTAGAAGATCTGGTAGAGCTATGGCATGACCCAGTACCTCCTCCCCCCCCTCCTCCTCCTCACGCGCCACTTCATCGGCATACATCCAAACTTCTTGCGCGCCATTCCACGATCAGCAATTGTGGAAGCATGATTGGTTCTCCGTGCACTTTGCCACTGAGAGAGCTCAAACGTGCAACATCCTTTTCCAGCTCGGCAGCTGTATCATTCGTCGACGTGTCTCCCGCTCTGCTGCCAGTACCGAATTCGTCGGCACCCCACTCGCCTCACTCGCCAAACTTGCCAGCACCACATTCTCCAGCACCTTTAAAGCCCACCCTATCACTACCCATGACGCAATCGATGGACGACCGGTTGACGGCCACCGAGATCCTGAAATCGAAACTGCTGCGCCACAGTGCCACTTTCGGATCCGTCAAACGCCAAAGCCTTCACATTTCCAATGTTAGCCCTGTCCGCTCTAGCATCGATGGAAAGTACTCTGCGCCCACGTCTCCCATCTTTGGACGGCCATGCAACACCAACAGGCATTCACTTGTTACAGCGGAAGTAGAAGAGCAGCCTGTTCGACTAGACATCCCAGAAGCTACAGATATAATTGTCGAGCCCGTGCCGGCGGCGTTGCCCGAACTGTCCGCGCTGCCACGCCACCAAATCCTGCGGCATCGTCGCACTAATCATCCTCTCCCACGAACGCTTGGCACCACGTTTTTCTTTACCGAGAACATGTATGAAGGAGTGCCGCGGGTATTCCGCCACTTTGTGCACCGTTTTGGCACCGCGTCTAGCCGTGTCGTCTTCATGTACATGAGGCGATGTGCAGTACCGTTTGTCGACCGCTCCGAGTGCATCAGTGTGAATGCGCTCAGCGTCCCTGGCTTCTACCGCGTGGAATGGAAAGTCGGCTACATGGAGGCTCGTGACAATGGAAACCGTGTGGCGCGACGCATCATGCGCAACATCCAAGCGTTGGAGAACGAGAAAGACATGCTAGAGGTCATGTCTGCGGCAGCCTATCCACAGCTGCCACACCATGCCAGTATTCGTTCTAATGCGAAAACACGGATGATCGGCTCAAACGTCACATTTGTCATGGCACGTGAAAACATCTTTGCGCAAAGAAACAGCAGCTGGTGGCGGCGCTGTGGCGTGCACTGCTACTACTGGCTCTTCTCGCTAGGCTACAGTGTAAAGATCACAGGTGTTCCACATAGCCAAGTGGTTGAACTAGGCATGCGAGTGGTTATTTAATAGCCTATTACACACTCACCACTGTTCGCCTTCTCTCGTTGTTGAGGGGAGGGCAATGTGCTGCACACATTTTCGGCTGTGCTGTCGTGACCAACTGGCTCTTACCGTCTTCCCCAGTCACCACACATGTCTTACATGATGCAGCATGTTCCCATCACGAGCATTGTCTAACCACATGACTACAGCGCGGAGTGTAGCATGCATGTCGGGATGATAGTTGATCGACAGGGCGAGTAGTGTTGCTATGCTACTATCATTCCATGTGTGTCCATGCTATTGGCGCAACAGTCTTGCCACAATGCACGATTTCTCCCAGCACTCTACGAGAGAGCAAGTACAGTACTGCCCTGATTGTGCACCGATGGAGCATCAATGGTGCACGCATTTGTGTTGGAGTGAGAAATGGCAATACTGTGACGGCACCGTATAGTTGCTGGTGGGCTGGTGGGCTGGTGGGCTGATGAGAAGGAGCACCCGTTGTATCCCAACCACCACAGACAGACAGGTTGTGTTTCTGGAAGTCATAATGCCATATGTCTACACTACCACTTCTTGTCAGAGCATGGTAACATTTGAATTCTAGTGTACACTTTGTTGCTCCACTACCTACGTCGCACCAGACACTAAATGATGTATGAAAGCACATATGCTTGTATGTGGCTTTCGAAAGCGTGCAGTAGCCGAACAGTATCTCTGAAGCAACTGCTAATTTTGGTAGGGCTTTCGTGGTCTCGCTGCTGCTGCTCACATCATCATCGTTTCGATTTTTGCATACCGCGAGTCTGATCGTCCGGCCTGTTCCAGCTGCATTTTTCGGCGCTCCACATACACTTGGGTGGTGTGGAAGTATCGGAGAACAAACGCTGCAAGCTGTCCGTTGAAGCTGTCAAGCAACGCGCTGGCAGTGGTACTGCGCAGTTGCACGGTATTCTGCTCCTCGTTCATCTGTTGAGCATCCAGTCCGCTAAGATGTGTGTGGATCATGTCAATCAGGCCGTTGACAAACGCCACCGTCACCTACGCAATGGCCGATAGTCGATGGCCAATAGCGTGAGCAGTGCGTGAGACAAAAACGCCCTACCTCTTCACATCCAGTCTCAAAGAAGTACAGACATCGGTTGAGGATCTCCACAAACAGCTGCATCTGCACCAGTGTGTCTATGCAGGCGTCTGCCACTTTGAGTGAGCGCTGTATGATTTCTAGTACACGTGTGCCATTTTGGAAGACTGCTGGCGCGTGCTCGCTTCCAGCAGGTGCATCGATGCGCCACGCCAAATGGCTGCACAAGTAGAGCGCACGGCATTGATCGGGCCGTTTCATCAGACGGCCTGCATGTAGCAAGCATTTGGTCATCAGTGTGTCGTGGTTGTCCTCGTCGAAAACATGTGCCTGCTGCAGCGTGGTGATAATGAGCCGCAAGCACTGGAACTGTGCGCGTGACTCAGACACCGCTTCCTCATAGATGGTGAACGCCTGCACAAAAGACTCGTAGGCGAGTTCCTCAAAGCCGCACTGATCTGCTGCTTGACCGCATTGAAGGAAAAGGCGCAGCGCGAGTTCGTGCGCATCCGCTTTAGTATAGAGCATGGATATGAGCTGGTGCAGGAATTTAAACAGTGCTGAGCACTTTTTGCTCCAGTCCTCGTCTGTACCGTCAAGTGTTTTGTAGTGACGCGCCAGACGCAGTGAGGCAAATGCAATGCTTGGGAATGTGTATCGAATGCGGTCTCCACCCTCGATGAACTTTTTGCGCGCAGCAGTAAGCAGCTGGAAATAGGCACCGTTAGCAATGGCGGGTATCTGATCGCGAAGTTACCATAAACTGCTCGTCGGCACTCTCGCTTCGAAAGAGATGTACAATGCGCGCCAGCCAGCCCTGCTCCTCGGCCAGCTCCTCTTCCATCTCCATCACCACAAAGCCGCGCACGCCATCACGTTGCTCGCGAATCAACACGCCGCACAGATCCAGAATGCCGTTGACATCGTCGGTCGTCTCGATCAAGGTCTCGTGGCGCAGTGCACTGGCGATGATGGCGTGGGCGACAGCACGGCGTGTGGGAAAGGACTGTGCGTTTAGTAGCGTCACATAGTGCGGCAGATCCAAAAGTGTGAGCACGGAGGGATAGGATTGGATGGGTGCCAGCAACAGAGCCAGAAGGTTCTTGTTGGTGTCAGAAGCATGGAGATCGGGATTGTCGTCACACTCGTGAAGCCGCGCTTGCACGTATTCCAAGACATGATCTACATGGTCGAGCTCGTCGGCGTGGCAGGTCAGCGCCAAGTTCACGAGCGAGACCATGATGGCTGTCACATCCATAAGGGTGACTTCTGGACGTGCTTTCAGCATCGCTTGTATCTGCGTCCAGAAGTTGTCGAAAAGAGAAATGTCGTCGGGAATGCCACGCAGTTTGTGGGTAGATGCAGTAGCCACCGTGTCGACCACCGTGTCGACCACCGTGTCGACCACCGTGTCGACCGCTGTGTCGGCCGCTGCGTCGAAAGCCGGTGGTGCTTGCGACGCACCCTCTGTTGCAACGGGGCCAGCTGATTCAGCGGGTTGGGTGTCAGCGTGGTATGGAGGAGGAGGAGGGTCAATCAGTTCGGACACGTTGAGCGGAATCAGCACCTCGTCCTGCAACACATCCGCTTCTCGCTCAGCAAAAGCGACCAGACGGTCAATCAGACTGATGATGATGTTTTTGACGCTGACACGAGGGCTCAGTTGGACACACGCGCGAAGGAACGCATCGAGCGTTCGTAGATGGAAGTCATCGGGGAACACCTGGATGATGACTTCCATGAGATACTCCTGGGCAATGACATCACGGCAGTTGACGACTTGTTCCAAGACGGCAGGCAGGATCATCTGTGTTGGATCACGCGGTGGTCTGGACAGCCAAGGGGTACCTTTTGGTAGCACGGGAGATCGACGCCTTCGAGCTGGCTGAGTCTGACCAGATTGGTACCGACCAAGATGCGCAGCTCCTTCCGTTCCAACTCACGACGTTCACGTTCACGGGAATGGCCCTGGTGCTGCAGACGCACCCACAGTTTGTTCATTTCAACAAAGTTGGTGAGCACGAACTCGATGCTGTCGTCTAGATCACCGGTGGTGGAGGTGTCGGGGAGGGTGGTGGCGAGGGCAGGATCGGTGGTGGGGTGTGTGCGTGGATGCAGGCCAGTGGGCAAACAATCGCGAGTCATGCCAGACAGGTAGTGGCGCAGGAACAGACCACGGGTGGGGTGTTGTACGCCACGCGACATCTCCATCATATCCCGCAGGATTTCCTTCTTGGGAGCGTCGGGCATAGCGAGATAGACGGTGCCGACGGTGATCATGAGGTAGAGACGCGGGACGATGTTGCCGGCGTACTGGACTAGTTCGTAGAGATCGCCCAGATGGTTCCGTTTGGCGGTGTGCGCCTCTTTGAGGTAGGTGGTGAGGAAGCGCAGCGCGTCAAAAATAGCCATATCTAAGCGGGGGAACAGGCCGCTTTTGGCTGCTATTTGTTCGACGCTTCGGTGGCCACGC